>ML778736.1:18455-38657 GCA_009831015.1 Picea engelmannii
AGGAACTATCAATTTCTCAGGAAAATGCAATAAGATCAATCTTACTATGGGGGAATATGTAATGAATAGTCCAATGATTGCTATATCCATGGGTGGTGCAGATGTTGTACTAGGAATCCAATGGTTACAATCATTAGGAACAACGGCTTTTAATTTTCAAGAACTTTTCATGAAATTTTCATTGGAAGGAAAAGCAATTGAGTTAAGAGGTATCATAGGGAAACCTGGTAAGGTGATAAGCTCTAATGGCATGACAAAATTATTGAAAAAGGGGCATCAAGGCGTCATTTCACAACTATGCTCACTAGATGTTCAAACATCTAAGCCATCTATTCCTCAAGATCTCCAAAGGATCATTGATAAGAATTCCAAATTATTTGAAGATATTCCCAAAGCATGTCACCATTGGTCACTAGGCTATATGAACCGACCTAGGATGTACCTGAGTGCTCAAGAAGAAGACACGTTATTTTACTTATAACTCTAAATGCTCAAAGGAATAAATAATGAATTAAATATTTCACTAACTCATGTATTGTCTAATTGATCACACCTTTCATAGGAAGCATTACATTCTTACCTTCAGGTACACCCTTATATTATTTCCATTTCTACAGTTTGTCTCATGAATTATTTAACGTCATGGTGGCTCATACATAAGGTTTAAACCTTGTTTCATTTTTAACAAAAAAAAATGATGGTGAATGCATATAGCACTAAAGAGGAAATTCCTTTTTGGTAAGCTAATAATATTTTTAAGAATTGTTGTAAGTGAACTACTGAATATAAGGTCAATACTAGTGAGATATATAAAATCTTAGAACTACATGTATAATTCTAAGTTAATTAATTGACCTAACCTTTTCATATATCATCCTAGCAAAAAACAAATTTGTATGAAAATTTGGGTCTGTTACGTATGGTATCAGAGCTATAGGTTAGAGCACTTAGGCCTAGGGGTGACACCAGAAAATTATTTTGCTAAGTGAAAAATATAACAAACAATATTTTACTATTACAAACAAACAATGTCAAAATTGTTTTGGTAAAAATGTCAGTGCAGAATGGAGAACAAGACAAACTTGTAAGAAACAATAATCAAGAGCTTCCTAGAAACCTAGAACATGACAATGAAGGAAGTTCAACCACCCAACTATTGGAAACAATGACAAATCTTATTGTGAAGTTTTAGGTGTTTAAATTTGATAATGACAAATTAAAGAAAGCTCAGGAAGATCAATAGGAAATTAATGAAATGTTGTTACATAGCATAACAACACAGAAGAGTCCAAAGAATAATGAAATGGACGAGGAAGTTAGTAAAAATTCCTTAAAATATTATAGTCATGAAACAAAAAGAGAAAACAACTCTTCTAATGACACACACATGATTAAAAAAAAAGCCTCTTTAGTAAGGAAAAGAAAACAAATGGACCATTTATACAAAGAATTTAATAAAATTAAACCTTCAACATTTGACGGTGAGTCCATAATAGGTGAGGAGGTAGAAGCTTGGTTTCTTGACATAAATAAATACTTCTAGATATACAAATACTCTAGTAATATGAAAGTAAGAATGACTATTTACAATCTAAAAGGTAAAGCCAACATATGGTGGCAAGACTTGAAATTAGCCAAAGGACTAAAAGAAAAGAAGATGGAATGTGAATATTTTAAGAAGCACTTCAATAAACAATACTTACATGAAATTTATTATGACAGATAAAATAAAGAGTACTATGAACTGAAGTGAGGAGAGATGTCCATAGAGGATCTAATAACTAAATTTATGGAATTATTGATATTTGTACCTTACATAAAATATGAAAAGGTAAAAGTTCGAAGGTTTTTGAGTTGTTTACCTCGGTCATACAAGTACATAATAGAGTTTGATAACCTAAAAACCTTAAATGAAGTACTGCGAAAAGAAAGGATTTGTTATGATCAATACAAACAAAGATATGAAAATATAAAAGTGTTGATTATTTGGGTTGGTTGTCATTAATGTCAACCCTTGAAGAATGCCCGGTAGCAAATTTCGGTAGCACAAAGGTTTGGGTAATGGACCCAATCTTGTTTTATGAATAATGGTATGCATTTTGATATATTTGCAGGTAATAATATTATTTATGGATAGTACATGTCATGCCATTTCCATTAGTATGTGGAACATCACATAACTCCTCACGGTTAGAGATTTATGGCCATGTGAAGTTGGAGAACCCTCATGAGTCATCTAGAAGCCCCAAAAGGTCAAAGTAGTCAAAGTGGTTGCAAAGAAGAAATTATTTAAATAATAGAGTGAAGTGATGAGTGAACTATAAGTAAAAGTGGATACAAATAAATTATTTAAATAATAAAGTTAATGGAGAAATTACTAAGTGGACAAGTGGTTAGAAGTGGGTTAGCCCTAAAATAAGGAAAGTGGCTTAAGATGGTTAGAAGGTAATTTAAATAATAAAGTGAAGTGATGAGTGTAATATAAGTCAAAGTGGATACAAAAGAAATTATTTAAATAATAAATTTAATGGATAAATTACTAAGTGGACAAGTGGTTAGAAGTGGGTTAGCCCTAAAATAAGGAAAGCGGGTTAAGATGGTTAGAAGGTAACCCCTTGAGGAAGCTACATGAAACTATAAATAAGGAGAAAGGGTATCCCATTTTGAATTACACTTGATCATATTGAATATATACAAGTTATTGAGGTAACCAAAGGATATCTAAGACAAATTTCAGAGGGAAGGTGAAGTAAAGAAGGACGAAATTCAAGGGAGGATAAATTCTTTTGATGATGCTTTCTAAGGTATGTTATTTACAGGTCATCTCACAATTTTTACAATAACGTTTTTTCTATAATGATTCCAACTGTGAAATTGGGTTTCCATTGAGGAAACATATCCAAGTAGCTGTGATAAAAATTTCAACTTGTCGGTCATTGAATTTGTGGAGTTACACTCCATGGAAAATAGGGTTTGTGGCTAGTCCTGAAACTAGTCTAAAACATGTGTTTTGGGTAAAAAAGTCATAACTTATTCATAAGAGATACAAATTAAGTAAGACCAAATGTATTGGTTAGAGTACAGTCTTTATTATTCTATGTACAATTTTCATATCCATACAACAAATATTCCGTGCAGGGCACACTCTACAAGTTTGCTCTCTAGAATAAGCCAGAATTCAACAAGGTATGTCATATTTTGTATAACTTCTTTTCTGAGAGGTTTGAAGTAGTGAAACTTGGAGGAATGGCATAAACGACACTGAAGAATATTGTGTACTATTTTCATATCTTTATTAATTACAGGTACATAGTTATGATTATTTCAAGTTAGGGTTGTTGACTAATCCAAAATGAGTCATGTGAGACTAAAGTAAAGTTTGATGAAAATAATAATCTCTTGTTTTTAAAGTTAAGGAAGGTTTGTAGGTATGTGATCATATACACCAGGTATATTACAGAGTTACAAATCAGATTTGGATGATGAAATTGATGAGGGATTTTGGTTGAGGTACATGTTGGGTACATGGTTGAGACAAGTAGTTGATGAGTTGGAAAATACATGAGGTCTATAGTTGATGATGTTGGTACATCCTGATGAGTCATATTTTATGTGTATTTTATGCATTATTGGTACATATTTGGTGCATGGTTGATGCACTCGTTGATGGTACAGGTTGGTGCATGATTGATGCACTCATTGATGGTACAGGTTGTGGTACATGTTGGTGCATGGTTGATGCACTTGTTTATGGTACAGTTTGATTACAAGTTGTTTTGTATAGGTTATTACAGGTTGGTTGGTTATAGTTCAGTGGTACATGTTGTTACAGTGGTATATCTCATAGTGATAGTGTGACAGTGGTTCCATCATTCTACTTCTACGTCAGGGCGGTTGGATGAGGCAAGGACATGTGGTTATAGCCACCTTGTGGTTGTAGTCGTAGAACATAGGGGGTTGTAGCCTCCTTCTGGTTGTAGCCATAGAATTTTGGAGTTGGAGATTCCCTCAGGTTGTATCCTGAGAATCTAGGGGGTTGGAGCCTCCTTCCAGTGGCAGCTGGAAAACAAAGGAAGTTAGTTCTTCCAATGAATGTAATTCTTAAAGACATATAAGAAAAAAAAATCAGTGGTTTTCTCCCGCTTTATGCTTCCACGTAAAAACACTAGTGTATTTTGTATGTGTATGATTTCTCATTTGTTCATTGTTTATTTACTCTGCAATTATTGGATGATAATGCTACATTGATATAACACTTTCATTATATGGTTAAAACGGATTAAATTGCTCTATTACCGATTCAACCCCCTCTCAGTAATCCAACAATTGGAATCAGAGCAAGTTCCTTCAAGAAACAATTTAACCATTGGAAGGAGATCATGGATTATTCTGATAATGGAGTACCACTGTTTAATGGTTATAATGGTTTAAAGTATGAGATGTGGAGTAGAAGGAAGAAAGTGTTTTTACAGGCACATAGGTATTATATTTGGCTATTAGTTGTTACAGGATATGATAGTTCAAAAATGGAAAAGACTACAACCAAGAAGAAATTGAAGAATAATAACAAAATAACAATGGATTTCATCTAGGAAGGATTATTTAATCCAGTAAGAGAAAATGTTAGTAAATGTTCATCAACCTAAGAACTTTGGGATAAGTTACATGATATATATTCTTCACCCATTGCAAATTCAGAAAATGTCAAAGAAGATGCAGACACAGATCAAGAAGAAATATGTTCACCATGTCAAACATATTCAGAAGATGAAGAGTACATCATTACCAAAGGTATGTTGTTTTTCTTTAATTGTGAAAAATGTGGACATCTTGAAATAGAAAGCCATGAAGGAAATAAGACATAAAAACTAATTGAAAAGGAAGACAATTATGAAGAAGAATTGATTATTGCTTTAGATGAGCTAAGAGAAGAAGAAAAGTCACTCAAGAAAGAATTGATGAAACAAAAGGAAAGTGTTCACATTTGTTAAGAAACCCAACAGGTCATCGAGAACTTAAGAACTCAGCTAGAAGAAGCCAGAAAGATCAAAGAAAATCTTGAATATCAAAAGTAGTATTTGGAAGGCAACATAGCAGCACAGAAGGAAGAATCATAAATGAGAGAGAATATATTGACATATCATCTTAAGGAAAGAACTAACAACCTAACCCATATTGAGGTAGAGTTTGGTCAAGAAGAGAAAGGACTTGAAGAAGAAATAATCACATTAAAAATTCAGCTAGAAGAAGCGAAAAGAACAGAAGAAGTCATGAAGTCAAAGATAACAAAGAAAGAAGAAGAGGTTGAGAATATTGAAGAAGAAGTTGTCACATTGAGAAGTAAAGTAGTCAAGCTCAACAAGAACATTCAAGAGATAGAAACATCCACATCAGTTATAGAGAATGAAGAGAAGCACTCTAGGTTTCTAGAAAAGAAGAATGAAGAAAATAGAAAGAGTTATGCAAAAGTACTCAAAGGAAGGAATCATGGTCGACTAGAATCTAAGAAAACTATTGAAGATACATCTTCAAGAAGACCATCCATGTTCAAGCCACAAATAAGATTCAATCATGATCATGATCAGTCAAGGAAAAAATTTAGAAGGACTACACCACAAAGAAGATCATTCACTCTTAGGTATGCAAATTTATTTTATGGTCATTATTTTTATTGTACTAATTTTGGACATAAGGTTGCAGATTGCAGGGATTATAAAAAAAATGTTCAATAAAGAAGCACCTATGTGGCCCCATGTAACATTGAATGTTGCAAATGTCATAACTATGGACACACAACTAGTGATTGTAGAAGCATGATCGATACTTCCATGAAAGAGAAAATTGATATCAAATATAAGAAAGTATGGATAAGAAAACACAAAGAACATGTGAACAAAGACTAGGTCCCAGATATCACAAGATTGGAAATAAAACGAGATAAAGAAAATTCTACAGAGAAAGACGTCAGATACAAAAAGGTTTGGAAAATAAATGAAAGAAAAGAAGGATAGGTAAATAAAGAACATGTTCAAGATATTGTACTTTCAGGAATCGTAGTGAAAGATGAATCCACAGACAGAAAGAAAGAAGTAAGATCTTAGAGAGATGATGAATCTACCGATGAAGATGATTATGAATACACATTAGAGGATGAATTTTTATGAGCCATCCGGCTTAGAGACTCCTAGGTAATATGAATATTATATAGGGGGATTCTATGTTATAGCTGTGACAGACCAAAGAACCATCCTTCGAGCAACTTGCAGAGTTTGAGTAGACAGATCTAGAGAAGTCAGTTTGTAGAAGTACAATTTGATAAATTAATCAGTTGTAGTAGTAAATACCTCATGATAGTATAGTGATAAATGGGTCAACATTATGGACAGTTGTGTAGTAGAGTCTTGAATAGTATGGACATAGATGGATTCGTAAGAACACTTAGTATGTTTGAACATATATATGATAATGGACAAGAGCATCGATTCATAGATTGGTTCAGAGAGTGGTTTAGATACAAAGGAACATTATCATAGTGGATGATAATTACACAAGGAATGGCTCGAACAATGCTAATGGATTCCAAATTGACAGATATTTTTTGGACACATGAAATACATACAACAGTTCACATTCAAAAAAAATAATGATGACAGGTTAAGCCAACAATTTGCAAAGGATATGTAGAATGAATTTGAAATTTCATTACTCGAAGAACTATCCTTCTTTTTGGGTCTTCAGATACGTCAAAGAAACCAAGGAATTTTTATTTCTCAAACTAAGTATATCATAGAAATGCTAAAGAGGTTTGGAATGGAAGATTGCAAACAAGTTACTACTCCTGTGCAAACTGGTTGTAAATTGAGCAAATATGATGATTCAAAGTCTACAAACCAAAGGAAATACAAGTAAATGATTGGTAGCTTACTATATGTGACAACATACAGACCATATGTAATGCATGCAGTTGGACAGGTGGCATGATTTCAAGCAGCACCAAAGGAATTACATGTCTTAGTAGTGAAGAAGATTTTCATATATCTCAAAGGAACAAAAGATTTTGGATTATGGTATCCAAAAGGAAATTATCTATCACTTATTGCCTACATAGATGTAGATTAGGCAGGTTGCATTGATGACCGACGAAGCACTAATGGAACAATGTTCTACTTGGGTTAGTTTTTAGTATCTTGGCTAAGCAAGAAATAGTCATCAATATATTTATCTACAGTCGACGCATAGTGTATTGCAACAAGAGGATGTTGTACACAAGTTCTATGGATTAAAAAAACTTTGACAGATATACAGGTTGAGTATGATGATCGCATTCCAATATATTGTGATAATACAAGCGCCATCAGTATCTCAAAGAACTCGGTGATGCACTCCAAGATGAAGAACATTCCAATCAAGTATCACTTTCTATGGGAATAGGTTGTAGAGAAGAAAATCCAAGTTGAATATGTGGGCACAAAAGAACAAGTGGTAGAAATATTTACAAAACTGCTTCCACAGGAATCCTTTGAGTATCTTCGCCAGAGACTCGGGGAAATTTCTACTCCAAAATGAATTATTTTGAATGCTTCTCTTATATGTCTTATATTTACATGAGGAAGCACTGTAAAGAGGAAAGTTTAGGTTGGGAGATCATTTTTAGGAATATTTCAGTCAGGGGGAGAAGCCCCGAATGGAAATATACTTTTTCCATTGATGACAAAGGAGGATACATTTATCAGATGAAAAGGTAAATGCTTGGAGAAAGAGAACAGAGGCATGGTTCCAAGGGAATGGTTGGTCACAGGGGGGCATGAGTGATATGAATTCATTATTGCATTAGAGTATTTCCCTCAATGCTGGGGATATTGTTGATTCTTTGGGTTGGTTGTCATTGATGTCAACCCTTGAAGAATGTCTGGTAGAAAATTCTGATAGCACAAAGGTTTGGGTAATGGACCCAAGTTTGTTTGATGGATAATGGTATGAGTTTTGATATATTTGTAGGAAATACTATTCTATATGGATAGTACATGTCATTACATTTCCAGTGGTATGTGGAACATCACATAACTCCTCACGGTTAGAGAGTTATGGCCATGTGAAGTTGGAGAACCCTCATGAGTCATCTAGAAGCCCCAAAAGGTCAAAGTAGTCAAAGTGGTTGGAAAGAAGATATTATTTAAAAAATAAAGTGAAGTGATGATTGTACAATAACTCAAATTGGATACAAAATAAATTATTTAAATAATAAAGTTAATGGAGAAATTACTAAGTGGACAAGTGCTTAGAAGTGGGTTAGCCCTAAAATAAGGAAAGTGGGTTAAGATGGTTAGAAGGTAATTTAAATAATAAAGTGAAGTGATGAGTGTACTATAAGTCAAAGTTGATACAAAAATATTATTTAAATAATAAACTTGATGGAGAAATCACTAAGTGGACAAGTGGTTAGAAGTGGGTTAACCCTAAAATAAGGAAAGTCGGTTAAGATGGTTAGAAGTTAACCCCTTGAGGAAGCTACATGAAATTATAAATAAGAGGCAAGGGTCTCTCATTTTGAATCACACTTGAGAATATTGAATATCTACAAGTGGTTGAGGTAACCAAAGGATATCTAAGCTGAATTTCAGAGGGAAGGTGAAGTAAAGAAGGCCAAAATTCAAGGGAGGATAAATTCTTTTGATGATGCTTTCTAAGGTATGTTATTTACAGGCCATCTCACCATTTTTGCAATAACGTTTTTTCAAGAATGATTCAGACTATGAAATTGGGAGGTCGTTGAGGAAACATATCCAAGTAGTGGTGATAACCATTTCAACTTGTGGGCCATTGTATATTTGGAGTTACACTTCATGGAAAATAGGTTTGGTGGCTAGTCCTGAAGCTAGTCTAAAACATGTGTTTCGGATAAAAACGTCATAAATTATTAATAACATATCCAAATTCAGTAAGAAAAAATGTATTGGTTAGAGTACAATCTATAGTATTCTGTGTACAATTTTCATATCTATAAAACACATATTCTATGCGGGGAATGCTCTACAAGTTCACTCTCTAGAATAATCCAGAATTCAACAAGGTATGCAATTGTTTCTATAACTCCTCTTCTAAGAGGTTCCAAAACGTGGAGGAATTGCATAAAAGACACTAAAGAACATTGTGTATTATTTTCAGATTTTTATTCATTACATGTACATAGTTATGATTATTTCAAGCTAGGGTTGTTGACTAATCCAAAATTAGTCATGTGAGACTAAAGTAAAGTTTGATGAAAATGCTAGTCTCTTGTTGTTAAAGTTAAGGAAGGTTTGCAGGTATGTGATCATATACACTAGGTATATTACAGAGTTACAAATCAGATTTGGATGATGAAATTGATGAGGGCTTTTGGTTGGGGTACATGTTGGGTACATGGTTGAGACAAGTAGTTGATGCGTTGGCACATACATGGGGTGTATAGTTTATCATGTTGGTACATCTTGATGATTCATAGTTTATGTGTATTTGATGCATGGTTGATGCACTCATTGATGGTAAATGTTGAGTTATAGGTTGGTGCATGGTTGATGCATTCATTGATGGTACGGGTTGAGGTACAGGTTGGTGCATGGTTGATGCAGTTGTTTATGGTACAAGTTGATTACAGGTTGTATGGTACATGCTGTTATAGGTTGGTTGGTTGCAGTTCAGTGGTACAGGTTGTTACAATGGTATATCTCACAGTGAAAGCGTGAGAGTGGTTCCATCATTCTACTTCTACATCAGGGCAGTTGGACGGGGCAAGGACAAGTGGTTGTAGCTACCTTCCGGTTGTAGCTGGAGAACATAGGGGGTTGTAGCATCCTTTTATTTGTAGCTAGATAATTGGGGAGAGCTTCCCTCAAGTTGTAGCTTGAGAAACTAGGGGGTTGGAGCCTCCTTCCAGTTGTAGCTAGAAAACAAAGGAAGTTGGTGCTTCCAATGAATGTAATTATTAAAGACATATAAGAAAAAGAATTATGTGTTTTTTTCCTGCTTTGGGTTTCCACGTAAAAGCACTGGTGTACTATGTATGTGTATGATTTCTCATTTGTTAATTGTTTATTTATTCTGCAATTATTCGATGATAATGCTACATTGATATAACACTTGTATTATATGGTTAAAAAGGATTAAATTTCTCTATTACTAATTCACCCCCCCTCTGAGTAATCCAACAATTGGAATATGAGCAGGTTCCTTCAAAAAACAGTTTAGCCATTGGAAGAAGATCATGGATCATTTTGATAATGGAGTACCATTGTTCAATGGTCAAAATGGTTTAAAGTATGAGATGTAGAGTGGAAGGAAGAAAGTGTTTTTATAGGAACAAGGGTATTATATTTGGCTATTAGTTGTTACATGATATGATAGTTAAAAAAGTGCAAAGACTGCAGCCAAGAAGGAATTGAAGAACAATGCAACCAAGAAGGAATTGAAGAAGAATAACAAAATAGCAATGGATTTCATCTGGGAAGGATTACCTAATCCGGTAAGAGAAAAGGTTAGTAAATGTTCATCATCCTAAGAACTTTGGGATAAGTTACATGATATGTATTTTTCACCCATGCAGATTCAAAAAATTCCAAAGAAGATGCAGGTATAGATCGAGAAGAAATATATTCACCATGTCAAACAGATTCAGAATATGAAGAGTACATAATCACCAGAGGTATGTTGTTTTTCTTTAATTGTGAAAAATGTGGACATCTTGAAATAGAATTCCATGAATGAAATAATATATAAAAACTAATTGAAAAGGAAGACAATTATGAAGCAGAATTTATTAGTGCTTTGGATGAACTAAGAGAATAAAACAAGTCACTCAAGAAAGAATTGATGAAATAAAATGAAAGTGTTCACATTTTTTAAGAAGGCCAATAGGTCATCAATAACTTAAGAACTTAGCTAGAAGAAGCGAGAAAGATCGAAAAAAATCTTGAATATCAAAAGCAGTATTTGGAAGAGAACATAGCAACACAGAAGAAAGAAGTAGAAATGAGAGAGAAGAAGGTAAAACATGTTGAATCTTGGTTAGTATAGTTAGCAACACGTACAAAAAGAAAGGTAACGAAATTTAGTTCTGATTGTGAACTGAGTATAAGTGGACATAATACAAATATAAATTTGATGTATTACCTTTAGGATCATATGATATAATTATTGGAATGGACTGGTTAGAAAAGCACAAAGTGATACTGAACTAATATTAAAAATCATTTGTATACAAGGATGAAGACGATATATCAAGAACAATACAAGGAATCAGAAATCATGTTTCTATTAGACAAATATCAACATTGCAATTCAAAATGTGTGTTAGTAAAGGCTGCAAAATATATGTTATTCAAGTAACAAATCTGCTAGAGAGAGAAAGTGAACCAAGTTTGGAAGACTTTGCAATTATTTAGGTATTTCAAGATGTATTCATGGAAGAGATACCATAACTACCTCTAAGGAGAGAAATAGATTTTTCTATTGATCTACTAGCTGGACCTTCCCCAATATCAAAGGCACCTTACATGATGAGTGTTCCTGAGTTAACAAAATTAAAAATTCAATTATAGGAATTGTTAGATAAAGAATACATCATACCAAGTGTTTCACCATGGGGAGCACCAGTATTATTTATCAAAAAGAAATATGGAACACTAAGATTATGTATTGGCTATCATCAACTGAATATAATGATGATTAAAAGCAAATACCCTCTACCGAGGATCAATGGTCTATTTGACTAGGATGGTCTATTTGACCGAGGAAAAATATTCTCTAAACTAGGCTTGAGATCTGGTTATCACCAGATGAGGATAAAGGACAAATATGTAAACAAAAAAACATTTAGAAAATGTTATCGACATCATGAATTTTTAGTGATTCCATTTTGACTTACTAATGCACCAACTTTTATGTTCTTGATGAACAATCTATTCAACTGGTATTTGGATAAATTTGTATTGATTTGTATTGATGATATATTAATATATTCAAAAAATGAAGAATAACATGAACACCATTTGAAAATAGTATTACAGGCTCGAAGAGAGTATAAATTATATGTTAAGGTTGATAAATGTGATTTTTATCAAATGAAGATACAATATTTAAGACATGTGATATCAGAAAACAATATTGCAGTAGACCCTGAAAATATTAAAGCAATTATGGAATGGACTATTCCTAAATATGTATCAGACATATGATCATTCATGGGGATTATCGGTTGTTACCGGAGGTTTATCAAATGGTTTTCCAAAATCTGCTACCCTATTAAATCATTGCAGAAAAAGGGGACAAAATTTATTATGTCTCAAAAATGCCAAGAATGTTTATAAATTGAATGGTTTATTAACTACAATGTTGATACTTAAAGTGGTTGACACTTATAAATACTTTATAGTATTTGTGTATGCAAGCAAAGAAGTATTAGGAGGAGTACCGACACATGATGTACATGTCATTTGTTGCGAATCATGCAAATTAAAGGAATACGAAAGAAAATATGTAACTCATGATCTAGAATTAACAGTTGTAATTCATGCATTAAAAATGTGGTGACATTGTTTAATGGTAATAAAATTTCTATTGCTAACAGATAATAGTGGTGTGAAACATTTGTTTAATCAATAGGATCTCAATGCAATAAAAGCGAGGTGGTTATATTTTCTAAGTGAATTCGATTTCAAAGTACGACACATCAAAGGAAAGGAAAATAAAGCTGCAGATGCACTAAGTCAGTGAAATAACAAGTTATATGAAGTAATTATTAGCAAAGCCAAAAATGATATTTAAGACAAAATTAAATCTACAAGAAGAATTGATGTAGAATACGTCAAAACAATAGATCAATTGCATAAAAATGAGGGAAAATTGCATAATACAGATTTTGGTATCGATACAAATGAACTATTAAGGTTCAAAAACATATTATATGTACCTAATTCTGCTGAGTTGAAGATGATGATCGTGAATGAGATGCACGAAAATCCCTGTTATGGTCATCCAGGATACCGAGAAATGATAACAAATATAAGAAACTAGTTTTATTAGCCTAATATGAAATCTGAAACAATTGAATACTTATCTAAGATTGTCAACATGTAAAAGCTAAACATTAGCATCAAGTAGGTATTTTATGATCTCTACCTATACCAAAATGGAAATGGGAAATTATTTTTGTAACATCCTCAGTGTCCAACTGGGCTCTGCCATATAAAAGTTTTCGAACTGTATGCAATTAAATCATATACACACAAAAATTCTTGCGGAAATTTATATATAAAACTTAAAACAAACAAATACATTATGAAAATGCACATATTCATACGGAAATAATAGTAAACATATACATGCAGCATAGACAGAAAATTCCGATAAATATAACACATAAATAATAATGCATCATATAAATTAACACACAATTGACACTTATCTTGGAAATAATATCACCAACTGCGTGCATACCTTCCACGAACCTCCCATCCTTAGAACACACTGCTCATCAGTCTCAATAGTGGGTCACCCCCGAGCTGGGACTAACCCCCACCCGGGTAAAGGGATTCCTAACCAGGCTAACGTATATCAAACAACATGAAAGACTTTGTCACAGGTGCCAACTCAAACTAACAACCTACAATCTCTCATTCCCAACTTGCATGTCCCACCCCATTAAGTGTGCCCCTTCTCTGCTCAACAGTCTCTTAGCTGTCCCACTTCCCTTCCAGGGATTCAACAACAGATCGGATAGGAAGTCTCATATCCATGTATTTATAGTTTAGCACCTTTGGGAAATCAATTCTCAGTAATTCTCTAATCCAGAGAGAAATTTCTCACGAGCCTGAAAACCCGCCTCTTCAGTATCCCACGGGCTTGAAAACTCACTTCTTCAGTCCAACGCCCAAGGTCACTAGGTAACAAAAAATAGGTATGGGTACGGATACAGGTTTAGGTACAGTGACAGTAACAGTAAGGTACAAAGGACAAATCAATGAGTGAGTGAAAATGATGATGGAATCCTTGGAAAATGAACTAAGTCTAAGACATATGTATGCATGTCCCTAACTTGACAGTTTTCATGTGGAGAGATACTTTGACCCACTTGGCCCCATCCTTAGAACTTAGGGTAAAATAATTATCCATACTTTATACTTTAAGGAATATTAATATAATATTCTTTTTCGGCTTAAGCTCCCTAGATTATCCCTTTTCCTTAAATTTTATCCCTCCCTTTCCCTAACTAGTGGGTTTTAGTCTCCCATACTCTTTTATCATGGTCGGCTTGCGTGCAACGATGTATTTTATATTAATGATGAGACATATACAAAAATAGGCTCACTGGCCTTTAACATCTAGGCTCTCTGGCCTAATCATCACATAATCCTTGCGTCTTATAATAAACTGGCTCACCATCCTATAAAACACAACATATACACAAAGTCTCTCTGGCCTCAAAATCGCGTGCACTTAAGTTTGATGCGTGTAGTATCCTGGAATGTGCAAAATTCATCATTTTACTGCATAGTACATGTGCGCACTATACCATGGAAGGTGCATACAAAAAAAATGATATCAAATTGCTCACCAGCTTAAGTACAATTGTGTTCGGCCTAGGGGTATAACAATCTCCTCCCCTTATTTATGCAATGTCCTGAGTGCATTATGTACACATATACAACAAAAATTTCAAAAATCCTCAAAAATATGCAGGTATTCTGCCCGCATTGCATCCTCATGATCCCAAGTAGAGTCCTTATGACCGTACTAGGTCCATTGGAACTTTACAAGACCTATGGATTTATTCCAAAGATGTTTGATTTTCTGGTCCAGAATGCATACTAGATGTACTTGGAAAGTGCCTTCTTGCTCCACCTGAATCACATTCCAATCAATAACATGATTAGCATCAAGTATATATTTCTTGAGAAATTATACATGGAATACAGTATGAATATACATATATGTAAGAAATGAAATCATATAAGCTACTGGAACAATCCTTTCTAGGATTTCAAATGGTCCACAATATGTATCTTCCAACTTGGAACAATTTCCCAACTTCAGTGAACTTTTGTTGGCCTTCACTTTCAAGAATACATGATCCCCCACTTTAAATTCCCTATGAGTTCTGCCCTTATCATCATAGATTTTCTACCTGTCTTGGGAAAACTTTAAATTTTGTTTTGTTTTCAACATTTTCTCCTCCATTTCCCTAAGTGAATTTGGCCCAACGAATGCTCTCTCTGTTGGGTTATCCTAGTTTACCAGTGTGTTTCACTTTCTTCCATAAAGTGCCTCAAATGGGCTCATCTTTAGAGATGTTTGGTACCCATTGTTATAATAAAACTCTTAAGTCTAGGTAGTCCTCCCATTTTGATGGTTTATCCATCATATACATCCTCAACATATCCTCAATCACTTGATGCACCCTCTCTGTTTGTCCATCTGATTCTGGATGACAAGTTGTACTAAAATTCAAATTTGTTCCAAATCCATTAAATAATCCCTTCCAGAAATTTTAGGTAAATTTTGGATCTCTGTCAGACACAATTGTCTTGGGTATGCCATGTAATTGAGCAGTTTATCTCATATCAACATAAAAAATGTTGGCTTTCTTGTGAGTGAGGTTAATTGGAATAAAATGGGCAACTTTAGTAAGCTTATCCACCACTACCATGATAGAATCATGTTGCTTGTTTGTTCTGGGCAGTTTGGTGAAGAAATCCATTGTTACAAATTCTCATTTCCACTTGGGAATGGGTAATGGTTGTAGCAAACTAATTGGGTGTGTATTCTCAACCTTTGCCTCTTGACATTCCAAAAATTTGGCAATAAAATCAACAACTTCTTTCTTCATGCCTGGAAAATAATATTGGCTCTTGACAACTGTAATAGTTTTCTGATAACCTGGGTGCCCAACATAAGGTACATTATGCATTTCTCTCAATATCATATTTTTCAATTCCTAGGAATTTGGTACATAAAATCTTCCCCTATATATGAGAATTTCATCATTTTCTATCTTAAAGTCTTCAATTTTCCACTGCAACTTACCCTTCTGTAATTTTGCCAATAATTCATTGTACTGCAAATCTAATTTTCTAGCCTCCAAAATTCTATCTTTCAAATCTGATTGGTACATGCTAATGGATGTAGCATGCAATCCATGCACTCTTCTACTGAGTGCATCAACCACTTTGTTGTCTTTCCCGTTGATATACTTTATATCAAATTCATATTCACTGAGAAATTCTAACCATCTGCTTTGCCAAGAATTTAGAGTTGGTTGATCAAATAAATATTTTAGACCATTATGGTTTGTACTCAGCTCAAACCTTTTCCCCATGAGGTAGTGTCTCCATTTCCTCAAGGAATGCACTATGGATGCCAACTCCAAATCATGAGTGACATTGTGTCTTTCATTCTCCTTCAACTTCCTTGATTCATAACATACAACAAACCCATTTTGACTAAGGACTCGACCAAGTCCTTATTTACATTCATCTTTACATACAATGAAGTCTTCATTTGGATTTGCAATCCTTAGTAGTGGAGAACTTGTTAATAATTGTTTCAAGTGTTAGAAACTCTTTTCACAATACAACGTCCACTGAAATGTCACACCCTTCTTTTGCAAGGAAGTGATTGGGTGTGCAATCTTTGATAATTTTTCAATAAATCTCCTATAGTAGCCTACAAGGCCCATGAATGATCTGACCTCTGTCACATTATTTGGCACTGACCATCCTCTAATGGATTCTGTCTTCTCAGGATTCACTGCTATCCCATCCTCTAAAATGATATGTCCCAAATAATGAATTTTCTTCTAATAAAATGAACACTTGTTGAATTTGGCATAAAGTTGATGCTCCCTTAATACTTGTAATACCATACTCAGGTGTTTTTCATTCTCTTCCTATGACTTAAAATATGTAAGAATGTCATCAAAAAATACAATGACAGACTTATCTAAGTATTCTCTGAAAATATCATTCATTAAACACATGAAGACAACTGGTGCATTTGATAATCTAGAGGGCACCACTGTGAACTCATAATGACCATACCTTGTTCTCAAAGTAGTCTTGTTGATGTCTTCTTGTTTAATTCTTACTTGATATAACCAAACCTAAGATCAATCTTGGAGAACATTTTTTCATATTTCATCTAATCAAAGAGGTCATCAATCCTTGGCAAAGGATAATTATTCTTCACAGTTACCTTGTTCAACTACCTAATGTCAATGCATAGTCTCAATGTTCCATCCTTTTTCTTCACAAATAAAACTGGGTCACCCCAAGGTGACACACTTTGGCATATATACCCCTTCTTCAGAAGCTCTTCAAGTTTCATTTGCAACTCCTTCAATTCTGGTGTACTCATCCTGTATGGAGTCTTGGATACTGGGGCTGCTCGAGGCATCAAATCTATGGAGAAATCAATGTCTCTTTTAGGGGGTAATCTTGGTATTTTCTTAAACACATCTTCAAACACTTTTAGGACTGCATAATCTTCAATATTTTACACCTTATCTTTAGGTGTCTCTTCCATATGTGTTGCAAATATTTGACACCCTTTTCTGTAACATTTCTTCAACTGCAATGCTGAAATTTCTCTGATGGTCACTGCCCTGGGAATTCCCTGCACTTTACTTAGGTTCCCTTCATCATCCAAGAAAGTAAATTCCTTGTTATGGCATTCTAGGATAGCATGGCATTGGTCCAACTAATCCATCCCAATTAAACAATCATAGGAACCTAAAGGCAAGATGTTCAAATCTGCCCTGTTGTTCAGTCCATTCATGTCCATAAGACATGACTTAACCATCTCAATAACTTTTCTTTTAGCTCCGGTAGCCAGCTACATCAACCAATATTTTCCATGCTTTCTTCTTGGCAAATGCAATCTTTCCACCATCTTAGGATATATATAACTATGATTAGCACCTGAATCAATTAAAATAGAAATGGTTTGGTTGTTGATCATACCTTCCACTTCAATCATATGTGATTGATTTTCTTCTTGGTTGTTGTCCAGGGCTGCATAGATCCTTGGCACATTTCTGCCCATTTCCTCCATTGTTTTAGCTTGTTGTACATTGTGAATATTCTTCACTTTTTAACCTCTGTAAGGAAAATCTCTAAACATATGATCTCCTTTACAACCGCACCATTGAATAGGTGGTTCCCTTCACCTTTGACCCCCTGTCTCAATTATTTTGGGTTCTCGAGAGGTTGGTTGTCCCTGAGGATTATTTCTGAAGAATGGTGGCTTAGTACCCTTCTTCCTCTAATCCATATTGAATTTCTTTTTGTCTTCCCAAGATTTTTGGAAAGTTGGCCTTGTTTTTCGCTGATCATATAGGCATTTATCTCACCTTATGGTCTCCTCCAATGTTTTGGGATCATCATATTGTATTTTGTCACTGATAAATGATGGAAATCCACTCAAATACCTATGAATCTTAACTGTCTCATCCTTGATGAAATAAACATACTTCAATAGTTCTAAAAACCTTCTTGAATATTCATTTATGGTCATACTCCCAAGCTTGAGTTCAAATAACTCTTTCATTTTCTTGTCATAGTATCTCTTAGTCAAGTATTTCTTTTCAAACTACTTCTTGAATTCCATCCAAGTAACATGTTTCTCTTTAATGTGATGCACCTGCACATGTTGATCCCACCACATGGATGCATTTCCCTTGAGTTGATAGATGGACATTCTTCCTTCTGCATGAGATGAATAATTATTCAACTGAAAATACTTTCTCATTCCCATAAGCCATGTCTCTGCATCTTCATTTTTCTTATGCTCACCATCAAATGTAGGAGGTTTGATTTTGTTCATTTCTCCTCATAGCTCATCCAACCCAGACCTCTTATTCTCTCTGATAGGGGATGTACTTGAGTTGTTGTGTGCCCTCTTATTGGAATTCCTAGGGGAGTGATGGTGGTGTCTGCTAACACTTCTTGTTCTTCTTTTCTCATCAGGAGACCCGTGACTTCCTGATTTGTTTGAGCCACTCTCCTTATCCAATTTCTTTTATATTCTATTCAAGATCTACATTAAACTCATGTTGAAGTCCTCCTACTACTCCTTGGCTCTCATAATTCTTTCATTATCCGATTTATGGATTTGGACATCCTTCTACAAATTTTTAATGGTCTCTACCATATTCATGTTTTCATCCCTTCCTTCTCCATGTACATTGGAGTTTGTTCCTTCAATGCCCAAATGGACATCCATCCCTCTGATTTCATCTTCCTGGTTGTAAGTCCCCTATGCATATTCCATTCCTCTGGAATATATGGTGATCCTGATATGATCTAGTTGTTTTTAACTTTGCAAAATGTGCATCTAACAAAACTTTGTCAGGTTAGCTGACTCAACAATTTCATGAAAAATATGAGCCATTCTGGTTCAATAATATATCATAATTCTTTCTTATGATTTCCTGAAAAATTGATTTCCTAGATCAATTTTCTGGTTGAATAATTATATTTTATTGTCCAATACCTTTCCAACTGCTGCTTTGATGCTCAATTCATAGTCTTGAGCAGAACGTTATGATTATTTGAAAATTGTCCATTAATTTTTCTGTTCACTCTTCAACTTGGTGCAACTTTGCACTGTAATTATGCATTTTTGCACCTACTCCATTGGAGTTTTAGTAGAATCTCAATTGGGTTTCTTAATATGCATATTTTTGATAGTTTGTCCAAGTTCCACCTTTTTTTTGGTTCTGGGATGATAGGTACAACCTCCTGAAGTTCTAGGCCATTTCATGTTTCTGGTCTGGAATGCTACAAGTACCTTATTTTCCATATTAAACATTTTTAACATGCATAGAAATTTAATTCAAATCTAGGAATGTCTTCTATGGTTCAATAAATTTCCAATGACTACTCTTGCGCCTCAATCGGATTCTGGAGCAGAAAGTTATGGCTCTTCTAAGTTAGTTGGGTCTTAAAATTTACCCTCCACAGTTTGTCCTGTAACTTCTTCATAAAAGATCTGTTTGACGAATGATTTACACCATTATAAATATCTCTCCAGGATCTTTCTTTTGAGATATAGAGACATAGTGTACCTTGGTACACTTTGTTCTCGTGGTTTTTGAGTAGCTAAAAATGTTGTTAAGGGCCTCAAAAACGCACTGCAAAAAGATGACCTTCAAACAATATGAAACATCGC
>ML778736.1:39447-53073 GCA_009831015.1 Picea engelmannii
TAGTTGGAGGGGAGGGGAGAGGTGTCCAGTGTTTGAGAGTATAGAGCTCAGAAGGGGGGCAAGTTAAGTCTGCATCGGTCCAGTTTCGGAGATTGAGGGTTTCCAGGACATTGCGGTGGCATTGTCGCCAACAATATTGCCAGGGAAGAGAAGTGCCTCTGAAGATTCGCCGATTTCGTTCCTTCCAAGTTTGCCACAGAATAAAACCTGGTAAGAGTTGCCAAATACGGTTGAGGAGGGGAGAGTGGAAAGCCTGATCACGCCAGTTCGCAATGGTTGCTAGTATGCTGTCTCTGCGGCAGTCTGAGGTGCGCATGATAAGCGCTGCCTGATCCCAAATTTGAGCTATGTAGGTGCAGGTATTAAGGAGATGATTTAAGGTTTCCTCTGCCTCTCCACAGAGTATGCAAAGGGAGGGTCCCACGAAGCCTCTCTTCAGGAGATTATCCCAGGTTAGGATACTTGAGTGCAAGACTAGCCATAAGAAAAGCGTGATTTTCGGCCAGTGTTTAAGGTCCCAGATTTTAGCCCAGACTTCCGAATCCAGTGGGGGCCTTGACTGAGCTTTGAGCAGGTAGGCCTCCCTCGTGCTGAAGAAACCCTGTGGTTTGTAGCCCCATCAGAGCGTGTCATTCCCAGCAATTATGGGGATTTTCCGTTTGGTGAGCTCCTCTTGCAGGGGTGCTAGGTCGACCTGCGCCTCCAAGTTAAGTCTCTCCTTATCCATATGCCATTTTCGCCAGGTGTCCTCCCGAGAGTTGTACTGCCAATAATCTGCAACCGTTGTCATACTGGCCTGTATGGCACGAGGGTAGATATCATGTTCCCAATCCTCCGTGTTCAGGGCTGGCCATTGATGCCAGGAGTCTTGCCAGAAAAGAGTTGTCTTCCCATTTCCTATTTCCCAAAAGGCATGCTGAGTGACTAGCAGTGTGTTCTGCTTGGCTGCTGTCCATATCAGAGAGCCCTGATTATCGCCATTCCATCTGATGAGGTCTCTTTCAGCTGTGTTGGGGGCGTATTTTTTCCTCCAGAGCTTAGCCCATAAATCGCCAGGGTTTTTTAGCCAACACCACCAAATTTTGGCGCTGAGAACCTTGTTCATGAGAGATGGATCCCTCAAGCCCAATCCTCCTTGTCATTTGGTTTGACAGAGCTTATCCCAACTTACCAGTGCAATTTTTTTCTCTTTGTTAAGACCTTGCCAGATAAAGTTCCTTTGCAGGCCTTTGATGGAAATGATGACGAATTTTGGAGCGGCTAGAACAGAAAAGGCATAGATCGGGAGCGCTTGAAGGACAACTTTAAGCAGGACAAGACGACTGGGGAGATTCAGGGCTCGGAAAGTCCAAGAGGAGAGTCGTTTGGAGAAAGACGAGAGAAGGTGTTCCCAGGAGGCATTCCGGAGTCCATTATCGATCAGAGGAAGGCCTAGGTACTTGGACGGAAGGGAGCTCCTATTGAAGCCTAGAATCTCAGAGATATGGCACTGGATTAAAGGGGGCATATTGAAGAAGAAGATCTGGGATTTTTCTTTGTTGCAGTCTAGTCCTGAGGCTTCAGAGAAAGTTTGGAGAATCTCCTGAATAGAGAGGGCCTCACGCACAGTGGGGCTGCCCATTAGAAGCGTATCATCCACGAATTGACTATGTGATATAGGGGGAGAGATGCCATGGAGGGGTAAGCCCATCAGGAGGTTTTGATCTAAGGCCGCATGTATGGAGCGACTTAGTCCTTCGGCCATGATAACGAAGAGGAAGGGAGAGAGGGGATCTCCCTGTCTGATTCCCTGGGAGGGCGAGAAGGGCTTTGAGGGCACACCATTTACAAGAAGGGAGAAGAAAGCCGAAGAGGTTAAATTCAAGATCCAGTCTACCCAAGTTTGGTGAAAGCCAAAAGCTAAAAGCATTGCCCTTATGTAATCCCAGCTTAATTTGTCAAAGGCCTTAGAGAGGTCCAGTTTGAGGAGCATACCAGGGGTTTTGGTTTTTTGCAAGGAGTGGATGACTTCATGGGCCAAAATGATGTTGTCCAGGATCTACCTGCCCTCTACATATCCTGACTGTTCTGGGGAGATGATTGTGGGTAGGATCAGCTTAAGTCTCCGAGCGATGACCTTGGTAAGAAGTTTGTAGATTACATTGCACAGGGAAATAGGACGGAATTGCCTGGCATGTTGTGCATGTCCTTCTTTGGGGACTAAGGTGAGAAAAGTGGCATTGAATGCCTGTAGGATTTTTCCTGTGACTCTTGAATCCTCCAAGATTTCCCAAACCTCAGTTCTGATCATTGGCCAACAGTAGTGGAAAAAGTCACTTGTGAAGCCATCTGGTCCTGGAGCTTTGCATTTGGGGGTTTCCTGCATCGCTTGATCTACCTCCTCTATGGTGAAGGGCCTTAGGAGGGCGGCGTTTTGCTCCTGAGTTACAAGTGAAGGTACATGCCTTGTAATCTTGTTGATCGCTGCTTGTCTATCTTGGATGGGCTCGGTAAGGAGATTCTGAAAATAATCCACCAAGTTTGTTTCCAAATCAATATGAGAGTGGAGGGTTTCACCTTCCTCTGAGATGAGATGCGTGATTTTGTTGGCATGCCTTCTCTGGATGACTGTGCGATGGAAGAATTTGGTGTTACGCTCCCCTGCTTTTATCCACTGAATGCGTGACTTCTGTTTCCAGAGTATTTCTTCCTGTTTATTTTGCTCTTCAAGCTGTTGGGCAACTTTGAGTTCCTGTGCTTTCAACTCCTCTGTCATTCCCTGTTCCCTGATTAGGTGCTGTATCTCTGTCATTTGCCGTGAGAGCTGATGTTGGGATTTAAAAATGCTGCCAAAGGTTTGTTTGTTCCAGAGTTTAAGAATTTTGTTAAGATTCTTAAGTCTCTGCTGGAAACGAAACATTTTGGATCCTTGAGGGATCGCGGCCTGCTGCCACCAGTCATGGATGTTTGCCTGGAAATCGGGATGGTCTAGCCAAAACTGTTTAAAACGGAAAGGTTTCTTTCCGGGGGTGGCCAAGATGTCCATCCATAATTGTATGGGCCAGTGATCTGATCCTGGGAGGTTCAAGACAGTAGCTTCCATTGCCATTCCATCCAGCATCAGAGATTCCGATATAAGAAAGCAATCCAGCTTGCAGGCGATTTGGTGTGCTCCAATTCGCCTGTTTGTCCAGGTATGGGTACCATTGCTAGTTTCCAGGTCGACTAGACGAAGGTCTTCTATTAGATTGTTGAAGCTGTAGGAGTCTTGGTATAGTCTACGGGATCCTCCTTTTTTCTCCTCCAGGCTGCGGATGATATTGAAATCTCTGCCGAGAATCCACTTATCATGTTGCAATAAGCTGGAAAGATGTTCAAGGCTTCTAAGAAACGCTTGTTTGTCTCTTGGAATGGGCGACCCATATAAGCTTGTTAGATGCCCGGGCTTATTGGATCCGATGAGTCTATATTCTGCTGTGATAGACCATCTTGTAGTGAAGAAGTTTTCCAGTAACACTATATTGGGATTCCAGAGGATGGCTACTCCTCCAGCTGTTCCTGTTGCATCAATCGAGACTGCTCGCCCTAGTTTCCAGCAGTAGGGAAGTAGTCGATTGAGGTCTTCTGAGGTGCATTTTGTTTCTTGCAGCAACACAATGTCCGGGATTTCTGCTATAATCATTTCTCGTAGCAATTTTTGCTTGCTACGTCCATTGAGTCCCCTTATGTTCCATGAGATGATCTTCATGAGGACGGGGGAGTGGAGAGAGGAGGAAAGCTGTCTGAGATCAGGTGGACCTGACCAGAATTGACCATATAGTTCCCTATTTCCTGTATGAGCTTATTGGTGGACTTCCTGCCCCGTTTCTTTTCATCTTTTTGGCTCTTGCTTGGGATTTTTGCCTGGCTACCTTGGATTCCTAATGCTTTACTAGCACGGGCTGAAGATCCTGCAGAGGAGTTGAGAAATACCTTGTGTATTTTCCTTAGCTGATCCCGAGGAATGGTGTATAATTTCTGGTGCCGGTAAGCGTGTTCCATATGTTCTAGATCCACTCCCGCAAGATCAGGTTCCTCCATCTCCATATCCTCGTCTCCATCCTCGAGTCCCTGCTGGTCTGGTGTTTCCTGTGCCGAGCCTGTGGTGAGGGGAATCGCTTCCGCAGTTTTTGGGGGCTGTGCGGTGCCATGGTTCCCGATCTGGGGGTTATCAGGGGTGGGTGAAGTGACTGCATTTGCCGAAGGTGTTGGGCATTCTGGTTGCTCTTGCAGTACTTCAAATTTATTGCTAGTGGAAGGGTCTTTGCTTACCTGGGGAAGCTGCTTGCGTCTGCCTTGCCGTTTTCTGCCCGCTGGTTGTACGAATCCTTCCTGGTCCTTGCCGCTTGTTGGTGTAGCATCCTTATGGAGCGCATTGAGAGGGCAATCTCTGAAGAGGTGGCCATGTTCATGGCACTTCCGGCAGCGAAACGGAATGTGTTCATAATCTATGGTCTGGGACCAATCTTCATCGTGATATTCCAGGGTAATGGAGCCTGGGAGCGGCTTAGCAATATTCATGTAAACGCATATTCTTGCATACGATGTATAGCGCCGCTATTTTGTAGCCTCAGAGGATTTGACATAAATCCCTATGGTGTTTCCTATGCTGGCTAGGACCTCTTCCAGCCAAAATTCCTGAGGGAGAGAGTATAGTCTGATCCATACCGGTGCATGGGCGAAGTCTTCCTTTTCGGGGTTGAATTTTTCTGTCCAAAATCGCAGAAATAGACCCGCCGAGTTGTAGAAGTAGGGTCCTCCATCAAAGACTCGGTTGCGATCTTCAAGGTTGTGGAAGATGATTGTGAAAAAGCCCTTTGAGCCGAGCTGGAGATAATAATGGCCTTTTGGCTTCCACCAGTATTGTATCCACTTAATCAGGTCACGCTTAGAGGGCCAAAGCCCTAAAAAATTTCCAACCAGGGCGTTGTCTTTCATGTACTGTTTTTGCTCCTCTATACGCGGTGAGCTGACCACATATTTTGGTGCTTGTGGTGCCTGTGGAATGCATTTTCCAGGCGTCCACGGAGCTGAGGCTTTTGCAGTGTTCTTCTCCTTGGCTGGGTCAACTTCCATGTTCTTGTCCTGAAGAGTTCCTTCATCCATTAGCTGGGCCCTCAGATCTGGAGGTGTTTCGAAGGTGGGGCGCTTGATTCCGGCTCCATTGCTTTCATTTGCAACTACGTGACTGTAGGAGATGCCGATCGGCCTTTCCTCCCTGTGGTGCAGGGGCCCCTGCGGAGCAGACATTGTTCGACCTCAGTTCGTAGCGGCGGTGAGTGCGCAACCCTAATCTCAGATCCTTATTCGAAGCTCGATGCACCAGCACATGTTGATCCCACCACATGGATGCATTTCCCTTGAGTTGATAGATGGACATTCTTCCTTCTGCATGAGATGAATAATTATTCAACTGAAAATACTTTCTCAGTCCCATAAGCCATGTCTCTGCATCTTCATTTTTCTTGTGCTCACCATCAAATGTAGGAGGTTTGATTTTGTTCATTTCTCCTCATAGCTCATCCAACCCAGACCTCTTATTCTCTCTGATAGGGGATGTACTTGATTTGTTGTGTGCCCTCTTATTGGAATTCCTAGGGGAGTGATGGTGATGTCTCCTAACACTTCTTGTTCTTCTTTTCTCATCAGGAGACCCGTGACTTCCTGATTTGTTTGAGCCACTCTCCTTATCCAATTTCTTTTATATTCTATTCAAGATCTACATTAAACTCATGTTGAAGTCCTCCTACTACTCCTTGGCTCTCATAATTCTTTCATTATCCGATTTATGGATTTGGACATCCTTCTACAAATTTTTAATGGTCTCTACCATATTCATGTTTTCATCCCTTCCTTCTCCATGTACATTGGAGTTTGTTCCTTCAATGCCCAAATGGACATCCATCCCTCTGATTTCATCTTCCTGGTTGTAAGTCCCCTATGCATATTCCATTCCTCTGGAATATATGGTGATCCTGATATGATCTAGTTGTTTTTAACTTTGCAAAATGTGCATCTAACAAAACTTTGTCAGGTTAGCTGACTCAACAATTTCATGAAAAATATGAGCCATTCTGGTTCAATAATATATCATAATTCTTTCTTATGATTTCCTGAAAAATTGATTTCCTAGATCAATTTTCTGGTTGAATAATTATATTTTATTGTCCAATACCTTTCCAACTGCTGCTTTGATGCTCAATTCATAGTCTTGAGCAGAACGTTATGATTATTTGAAAATTGTCCATTAATTTTTCTGTTCACTCTTCAACTTGGTGCAACTTTGCACTGTAATTATGCATTTTTGCACCTACTCCATTGGAGTTTTAGTAGAATCTCAATTGGGTTTCTTAATATGCATATTTTTGATAGTTTGTCCAAGTTCCACCTTTTTTTTGGTTCTGGGATGATAGGTACAACCTCCTGAAGTTCTAGGCCATTTCATGTTTCTGGTCTGGAATGCTACAAGTACCTTATTTTCCATATTAAACATTTTTAACATGCATAGAAATTTAATTCAAATCTAGGAATGTCTTCTATGGTTCAATAAATTTCCAATGACTACTCTTGCGCCTCAATCGGATTCTGGAGCAGAAAGTTATGGCTCTTCTAAGTTAGTTGGGTCTTAAAATTTACCCTCCACAGTTTGTCCTGTAACTTCTTCATAAAAGATCTGTTTGACGAATGATTTACACCATTATAAATATCTCTCCAGGATCTTTCTTTTGAGATATAGAGACATAGTGTACCTTGGTACACTTTGTTCTCGTGGTTTTTGAGTAGCTAAAAATGTTGTTAAGGGCCTCAAAAACGCACTGCAAAAAGATGACCTTCAAACAATATGAAACATCGCAGAAAATCGTTGGTTTTATGTTGTTGTTCACCATCCAAACGAATTTGCATGCACAAATTTGAACCTGTACACCCATATTTAGCATGCACAACAACACCACATGGTAATTCATGCTCCGTGCACCTATAACGATTGTGCATCACTTCTCTATCTTGCTAATAACTGGTGCGCACTACTTTTTTGTCACCCACCAATATCCACCGCACACAATTTTGGTTCTTGCACTAATACCTATTGTGCACAATTTTTTGTGTCACGCGCCATGATTGTGTCACACACTAATATTCCGCATGCATTTCACTCTATGTGTTGCACCATGCCAAAGTTTAATATGCCCCCATCGCGCACCATTACCTAAACTATCGCGTGGCAACATATACCCACATTGCGCGTGCATCAACAAAATTTCTCTACGCTCTGCCAATACTGCGCACACCATGTGCGCCATTATTATGTGTGTGCACACTGTGGGTGCCAATATTTTTCCACGTGATGCCAAATTTTTTTTTTTTATGCTGGCGGAATCGGCAACTGGGCCGGTCTCGTACTCGCGTGACACGGGGTCAATTCCGACCGCTACCACTATAACCTCCAGGTGCCATACGTATGCCCCTTCCGCAGGCACGAGTAAGTCGGGGGGATTTGAACTTCAAACCTCATCGTACATAACACGCTATATCACGGCACTTGCCAATTGAGCTGCCCCCCGGGGGCTACGTGATGCCAAATTTTAGCGCGCGCACCCGCATGCCAATATTTTTTCGTGCAGTGCCAAATTTTAGCGTGCACACCTGCACGCCAATATTTTTCCGCGCAACGCCAAATTTTAGCAAGCTCACCCGCACGCCAATATTTTTCCGTGCAATGCCAAATTTTAGCTCGCACAACTGCACGCCAATGTTTTTTCGCGTAGCGCCAAATTTTAGCGTGCGCACCCGCACACCAATATTTTTCCGCCGCGGTGCCAAATTTTATCACGCGCACCCGCACGCCAATGTTTTTCCACGCAGCACCAAATTTTAGCGCAAGAACCCGCACACCAATATTTTCCCACATATCCCAATCTTTTCACTGCGGATCATGCATTTTTAGTGCACCCACATGCGCACATTCATTTTTATGCGCACCGATTCCTAGTGAATTCCGCTGCATAAATTGGGGCTTTTTCCTAACATTTTCCCAATTTTTACCATATACATTCTTCAACTATGAAATTTGTTCAATTTCACCCCGATAACACCAATTCAACCTCTGCAACAACAAATCATTGTGGTTTGACATTTCTAGAATGAATTTTTCCCAAACACAATTCACGAATTGAGAATTTTAATCACTAATCTTGCTCCATCTATCATGGCTTCACTATAACTTCAAATTCAACTAATTCCAGGTCTTCATTTGATAGAACAGATACTAAATCAAAAACATCTTACCACTTGGCCAAATTTCTCAATTTTTCCATGAATTTAACAACATAAATTGGGGATTTTTCCCAATTCCACGCAATTGCTTCTAATTTTTACCATGGACACTCTATAACTTTAAATTTGGCCACTTCGAAATTAATCCTCTGTGAAATTTTGCTTCAACTCAACTTTCTCGGCCCATCCATACTTAGTGTTGAAAACTGAAGCTTTGATACCATATTGTAACATCCCTAATGTCCAACTGGGCTATGCCATGTAAATTTTTTCAAACTGTATGCAATTAAATCATATACAGACATAAATTCTTGCGGAACTTTATAAATAAAACTTAAAACAAAAAAATACATTATGTAAATGCACATATTCATACAGAAATAACAGTAAACATATACATGCAACATAGACAAGAAATACTCATAAATATAACACATAAATAATAATGCAACATATAAATTAACACACAATTGACACTTATCTTGGTAAGAATATCACCAAATGTGTGCATACATTCCATGAACCTCCCATCCTTACACCACACTTCTCATCACTCTCATCAATGGGTCACCCCTAAGATGGGACTAAAATCCACCCGGGTAAGGGATTCCTAACCAGGCTAATTTATCTCAGACACAGGAAAGACTGCCTCACAGGTGCCAACTCAAACTAACAACCTGCAGTCTCTCATTCCACACATGTTTGTCCCACCCAAAGAAGTGTGCCCCTTCTCTTCTCAACAGTCCCTCAGTTTCCCCACTTCCCTTCCAGGGCTTCAGCAACAGGTCATACATGAAGTCTCAGATCCTTGTAGTTGTAGTTTAGCACCTTTTGAAAATCAATTCCCAACAATTCTCTCACCCAAATAGAAATTTATCATGGGCCTTACAACCCACCTCTTCAGTATCCTATGGGCTTGGCAAACCACTTCTTCAGTCTAGATCCCAATATCCCCAGGTACTAAAAACCAGGTATGGGTACGGATACATATTCAGGTACAGTGACAGTAACAAAAAGGTAAGGAGGACAACTCAATGAGTGAGTGAAAATGATGAGGGAATCCTTGGAAAATGAACTAAGTCTAAGACATATGCATGCATGTACCCAACTTGACACTTGTCATGTTGAGATCTACTTTGACCCACTTGTCCCCATCCTTAGAACTTAGTATAAAATAATTATCCATACTTTATACTTTAAGAAATATTAATATAATATTCCTTTTTTGGCTTAAGCTCCCTAGCTTATCCTTTTTCCTTAACTTTTAGCCCCCCCCTTTCCCTAACTAGTGAATTTTAGTCCCCCATACTCTTTTATCATGTTCGGTTTGCACACAATGATGTATTTTATATTAATGATGAGACATATACAAAAATAGTCTCATTGGCCTTTAACATCTATTCTCTCTTCCATAATAATCACATAAACCTTTTGGCTTATAATAAACTGGCTCACCAGCCTATAAAACACAACATATAAACAAAGAGTCTCTGGCCTCAAAATCATGTGCACTTAAGGTTGTTGTGCACGGTATCCTGGAATGTGCACACTTCATCATTTTACTACGCAGTACATTTGCGCACTATACCATGGAAGGTGCATACAAAAGAATGATATCAAACAAATCACCATATTAAGTACATTTTCATTTACATTTACAATTGGGTTTGGACTAGGGGTATTACAATCCCCTCCCCTTATTTATGCACTATCCTCAGTGCATTATGTACACATATACAACCAAAATTTCAAAAATCCTCAAAAATATGAGGGTATTCAACCTACATTGCATACTCATGCTCCCAAGTAGCGTCCTCAGGACCGTACCAGGTCCATTGAACCTTTACAAGCCCTATGGATTGATTTCGGAGCTATTTGATTTTCTGGTCCAGAATGCATACCAGATGTACTTGGAAAGCGCCTTCTTTCTCCACCTAAATCACATTCCAATCAATAACATGATTAGAATTAGGTATATATTTCTTGAGAAATGATACATGGAATACATTATGAATAGACATAGATGCGAGAAATGCAATCGTATAAGCTACTGGACCAATCTTTTCTAGTATTTCTAATGGTCCACAATATCTAGCTTCCAACTTGGAACAATTTCCCAACTTCAGTGAACTTTTGTTGGCCTTCACTTTCAAGAATACATGGTCCCCCACTTTAAATTCCTCGTGAGTTCTGCCCTTATCAACATATATTTTCTACCTGTCTTGGGTAGCCTTTAAATTTTGTTTTATTTTCAACATTTTCTCCTCAATTTCCCTGAGTAAGGCCCAACGACTGCTCTATCTATTGGTTTATTCCAACTTACCAGTGTGTTTCACTTTCTGCCATAAAGTGCCTCAAATGGGCTCATCTTTAGAGATGTTTGGTAACCATTGTTATAAGCAAAATCTACTAAGTGTAGGTATTCCTCCCATTTTGATGGTTTATCCATCACATACATCCTCAACATATCCTCAATCACTTGATTCACCCTCTCTATTTGTCCATTTGATTCTGGATGATTAGTTGTACTAAAATTCAAATTTGTTCCAAATCCATTAAATAATCCCTTCCCAAAATTTGAGGTAAATTTTTTATCTCTATCAGACAGAATTTTCTTCGATATGCCATGTAATCAAGAAATTTCTCTCATACAAGCATCAACAATGTTCGTTTCCTTGTGAGTGATCTTAATTGGAATAAAATGGGCATCTTTAATAAGCTTATCCACCACCACCATGATAGAATCATGTTGCTTGTTTTTTCTGGGCAATTTGTTGATGAAATCCATTGTTACAACTTCCCATTTCCACTCATGAATGGGTAATGGCTATAGAAAACTAGTTGGGTGTCTATTCTCATCCTTTACCTTTTTACATTCCAAACATTTGGCAATAAAAGCAACAACTTCTTTCTTCATGCCTGGAAAATAATATTGGCTCTTGACAGTTGCAATAGTTTTATGATAACCTGGGTGCCCAACATAAGGTACATTAGGAATTTCTCTCAATATCGCATTTTTCAATTCCTGGGAATTTGGTACATAAATTCTTTCCTTGTATATGATAATTTCATCATTTTCTAGCTTATAGTCTTCAATTTTCTGTTGCAAATTACCTTACTATAATTTTGCCACTAATTCCTTGTATTGCAAAAAATTTTCTTTCAAATCTGATTGGTACATGCTAATGGTTGTAGCATGCAATTCATGCACTCTTCTCTTGAGTGAATCAACCACTTTGTTCTCTTTCCCCTTAATATACTTTATATCAAAGTCATATTCACTGACAAATTCTAACAATATGCTTTGCCTAGCATTTAGAGTTGGCTGATAAAATAAATATTTCAAACCATTATGGTCTATCCTCAGCTCAAACCTTTTCCCCTTGAGGTAGTGCCTCCATTTCCTCAAGGCATTCACTATGGATTCCAACTCCAAATCATCAGTGGCATAGTTTCTTTCATGCTCCTTCACCTTTCTTGATTCATAACATACAACAAACCCATTTTGACTGAGGACTCCACAAATTCCTTCTTTACATGCATCTATGCATACAATGAAGTCTTCATTTGGATATGCAATCCTTAGTAGTGGAGAACTTGTTAATAATTGTTTCAAGTGTTGGAAACTCTTTTCACAATCCAATGTCCACTGGAACTTCACACCCTTCTTTGGAAAGGAAGTGATTGGGTGTGCAATCTTTGAGAATCCTTCAATAAATCTCCTATAGTAGCCTGCAAGGCCCATGAATGATCTGAGCTCTGTCATATTCTTTGGTGCTGACCATCCTCTAATGGTTTCTATCTTCTCAGGATCCACTGCTATCCCATTTTCTAAACTAATATGTCCCAAATAATGAATTTGCCTCTAATAAAATGAGCATTTGTTCAATTTGGCACACAACTAATGCTCCCTTAATGTTATCACTGAAATTTCGTCCGCACAGGGCGACAAGAACTCCGCATCATCAACACATGACTGGAGTCATTCATGGCACAGGATTAAATCCTCAGCATTGAAAAAGGGTCAAAAAACTATACAAATGATCAAAAATTCAAAGGCGCTTTACAGAACATGGGTGCGCGCACGCACGTGCGCGTAACAGCATCGTATAAGGCGTGCATGCGCGCACAAGGTGCGGCTGTTGGGCGAAAAACCCGCGCGCCTACTAAACGGTGCATTTATGAAATTGGTCGGCCTCCCAACCACTAATGGATCAGCTCCCAAGTCGATTTGACACCAAATCCGAACTCAATCCGCGTGGGGGGGCTGGTCAAAGACCTAAATGTGCCCTAAAGAGCCCCTTTTCACATTCAAAAGAGGTCACATAATGACTCAATGCTTGGCTATAAAAAGCCATGAATGACCACCATTTTCTCAAAGAATTCTTTGTATTGTTATGCTGCTGAGATTGCTAAGGACTCATTCTTTGGCAACACGCATTGTAGGCTGCATTTCATAAGCTATTCACCCCTCTCTTGTGTGAATAAGCTTGGAGTTCTTTCACCCACATTTCCACCTTTTCTTTGTAAGGAGAGCAATCAGTTGAGGGCCTCAAGAGCCTTCCATTGGAGAGGGAAGGGACCCAAGTCCTCTTTCTCCATTGTGTGTCTTTGGATTTCATCAATAAGATCAAGCTATACATTGGTGATATGGTCCATTTACATTTGTTTTTCATTTCTTTTATATGCTCATAGTTTTAATTAGTTGTAGTTTGTTTTTGCTTATTGTTTTATTGTTTATTTCTCTAACCTTTTACATCACAGCTGTCATGCCTAGCAGAGCCCAACTGGGCATGTAAGCACTCACTTTTTGCTCACACAGTAACGAGAAGAGTGCAAACAGATTGGCGACCATACTGGGGAAAAGGTATAAATTCCTCCCTCATTTGGGCCTTATTTGCTTTCCTTTTGCTTTTACTGACTTGCAGGTTCACCAACCGGCCTTAGCCGACCTGCTTTCCAGCCAATTCACCAGAAATTGGAGAGAAATTCATCCGAATTTTCTTCTCAGACTTTTGACTCAGGTGCGCGAGTTTTCCTGCACACAGGAGCGCGTCGGGCGCGCATGCGCATTTCTCTTCAATTCTGCAAGCGCGCACGCGCCAAATGCGCCTCTGTCCACACAGGAGGCCGCGCATTTGAACCAAAATTTGCATTGTAAGACTTTGGATGTTTGGAAAACCATTTTTCATGCTTAAGATGATAATGTGTAAGCTCTGAATACTACACCACTTAGCCCCTCAACTTATAAAGGGGATCATCTAGCAAACCTAGGCACTTAGGAGGATAAAATTCATTGTCCCTTATTTTGCTTGCTTTGGTTTACAAATCTAA
>ML778736.1:57256-76874 GCA_009831015.1 Picea engelmannii
TATTGCTAAGGACTCATTCTTTGGCAACACACATTGTAGGCTGCATTTCATAAGCTATTCACCCCTCTCTTGTGTGAATAAGCTTGGAGTTCTTTCACCCACATTTCCACCTTTTCTTTGTAAGGAGAGCAATCAGTTGAGGGTCTCAAGAGCCTTCCATTGGAGAGGGAAGGGACCCAAGTCCTCTTTCTCCATTGTGTGTCTTTGGATTTCATCAATAAGATCAAGCTATACATTGGTGATATGGTCCATTTACATTTGTTTTTCATTTCTTTTATATGCTCATAGTTTTAATTAGTTGTAGTTTGTTTTTGCTTATTGTTTTATTGTTTCTTTCTCTAACCTTTTACATCACAGCTGTCATGCCTAGCAGAGCCCAACTGGGCATGTAAGCACTCACTTTTTGCTCACACAGTGACGAGAAGAGTGCAAACACTTAATATGTGTGATACCATCCTCAAGTGTTGTTCATAATCTTCCTCTGACTTAGAATATATAAGAATGTTATATAAAAATACAATGACAAACTTATCTAAGTATTCTATGAAAATACCATTCATTAAAACATGAATACAACTGGTGCATTTGATAATCCAAAGGGCACCACTGTGAACTCATAATGACCATACCTTGTTCTGAAAGCAGTCTTGCTGAAGTCTTCTTCTTTAATTCTTACTTGATTATAACCAAACCTAAGATCAATATTGGAGAATATTTTTGCATATTTCAACTGATCAAAGAGGTCATCAATCATTTGAAAATGATACTTATTCTTCACAGTTACCTTGTTCAACTTCCTAAAGTCAATGCATAGTCTCAATGTTCCATCTTTTTTCTTCACAAATAAAACTGGCGCACCCCAAGGTGACACACTTGGGCATATATACCCCTTCTTCAGAAGCTCTTCAAGTTGCATTTGCAACTCCTTCAATTCTGGTGTACTCATCCTGTATGGAGTCTTGGATACTGGAGTTACCCCAAGAATCAAATCTATGGAGAAATCAATGTCTTTTTTGGGTGGTAATATTGGTATTTCCTTAAACACATCTTCAAACTCTTTTAGGACTGCATAATCTTCAATATTTGAGACCTTATCTTTAGGTGTATTCCATATGTGCTGCAAATATTTGACACCCTTTTATGTAACATTTCTTTAGTTGCAATGCTGAAATTTCTCTAATGGTCACTGCCCTAGTAATTCCATGCACTTTCCTTAGGCTCCCTTCCTCATCCAAGAAAGTAAATGCCTTGTTATGATAGTCTAGGATAGAATTATGTTTGTCCAACCAATCCATCCCAATTAGACAATCATAGGAACCTAAAGGAAAGATTTTCAAATCTTTTGTGGTGTTCCATTCCATTCATGTCCATAAGACATGACTTAACCATCTTATTAACTTTTCTTTTGGATCCTATTGGGCCATTCAATTTTGGGAAATAATTGCACAAGTTTTGGCTAAGAATGAGTTACACAAACTTCATTAGAGACTGGGAGAAAGAGTAACAGAAAGCAGTTGTGAAAGTTAGCACAACGCTAGCTAAGCAACAAAAGGTTGCAACAGAACAAGAGATCATGTGAGCTAAGAAGGAATACACAACCCAACTATATATAGGGATGAATATAATTATAAAAGGGGTTCGTTCATTGGAAGAAGCACTCATTAATTGATACCTCATTCATCGTTGGTTGATTAGGGTTAAGTTGAGTCATGTTGATCAGAGTCTCCCAAGTTTTGGGATTAGTGTTGGTTTTGGTTGTAGGTCGAGAGAAGAAAAGGATGATTCTGTAATGAATTAGAACTGTCAGTTGGAGAGATGGAGCTCTGAGATATGAGTTCAAAGACAAGAGTCTGTACTGAGCCTTCCTTGTAACTCTGAGTCTATAATCAAGGAAAGATCCTGGAGATAATAGGAAGCAAGACTAAATTTCAAAATATGATGTGTCTTTGTATGTTACTTATGCATTACAATGTTTCTCTATGACTTATGAGTTCTACTTAATGGTTCAATGTTTATATGGTTTCTCACATCGTAAGTAGGTTTGACTCTTGCATTTAGATGTTCCAGATCTGATAATGTCTTTTGCGAAAGAACATGAATGATTTCTGACTGCTTTATGGATCCCCTTTAGTTTTCTCCCTACCCTTTCCTATCTATCCGTCTCAACAATGCTTCGGGTGAGACTTCTTCTCTTCAGAGGAGATGAAAATTCCAATTCTCTAGACTAAATGGTACCTTTTGTTGGTAACCTAAGAAGGACCCTCATCTTATCAAATTCGTTCCAACAAAATGGTTCCGGTGTCAAGACCTGTGTAAAAAGGGAACCTGTAGGGAGAATGCTTCCGCCGATCCATAGATCTGGCATTGGTTAATGGTGGGAAAGGATATTTGATGCCTTTATAAAGAAAGAAGTGGAACTAAGGAGAAAATCAGTGGAAAACACTCTCGAAGCAATATTTTACTCAGAAAGATCGAGCGACCAATATGAGATTTTCTGGGTTAAATTCTCGAAAGAATTTTTTCACTAGATAAAAAGGCTCCAAGAAGCTCTAGATTTCTAGGGATGGAACAAGAAGATATATGCATGGAATACTGAAAAGTTAGCAACAATCCATAGGTTGGATTTCCCAGTTACACAAGTTGTGGATTTTTGGGTTAGCACCATGCTAGAGGGATACATAATTAAATTTGCAGTTGAGAACCACCAGTCCTTCTTATGGGCGGAGGAAATTTTCAAGAAAGGCGCAAGGGGAATACTGTTGAGAGAAATCCCCTTTTGGATTAAGGTTTTCTTGATGAAGGAAGGGATGTTGATTATGTCCTCGACTTAGATGGTAGCATAAACACCCTCGCTTGGTGTAGGGAGAGACATGGTGAGAGTCATGGTGTGAGAGAGGGGAAGGGTTCTTTGACAAATGGGGGGGAAACAACAAGAAAGGGACTCGAGAGATGAGAGATCCTTGAAGAGAGCCTCCATAGTTGAGAAGTGGTGGCGTGACAAGATCAATAAATCCATAAGACAGTCCAAAAAGTTGAGGAAAGGAGGAGTGGAAGAAGCAAAGGAAAGATAGATGGAAGAACTACACAAGATGAGAAGACAGGAATGACTGACCAGTCAAAGATTGAATGAGAGAGAAGAGGGGAGAGAAAGAATCCCCCAGGAAATGAGATGAGAAGGAGAAAGTGCAGAGGAAATAGAGGAGGAAGTTGACATGAATCTTGGAGGAGAAAGAGAATATTCAACCCTGATAACATGAGAGATCGAGAATCCGGTCGAAGAGATCGTCCTAGTGGAAGCTAACGAGACCCCCCAGATCAAAGAAAACCACCCCAAAGCTAGTGGTTCCAGCCCCAAATCACCCGTACCCAAAATTCTTTCTATACAAACGGTAAGTTCGATACTACCTTCTCATGTTCGTTATGTTCCAATACAATTAGTTAATCAATCACAACCAGGAAGTGTGAGTACAGGGAGGATATTGGGATACCCTAGTAGGTCGCAAGCAAGACTGTTAGGGTTCATATTGTTACGAACAACATGAATGGCAATGGCCAGCCATGCGAGAGGCTTGATTGCCTAATACCCATAATTTTCGGGTAAGGGAGATGAAGACATTGAGCAATATTGGTTCTTGTGCGAAGCCATCTGGAGATCTAGAGGGACTCTAAATGCGAATAAGCTGGTCGATTTCCAGACTACCTTGAGAGGTCATGCTCTCAAGTGATACATGAAGATCATTGAACCGGGAGTGCAAGGGACGCAAGGTCAAGCGTTTACACTTGGCTAGGTACGGACAAGGTTCATAGAAAAATTCAAACTACCTCAGTTATAACAATAGGCTCTGTCCAGGTTCCGAGAGATCCAAGAGAGAGAAGGAGAATCGGCCTGGGAGTACAACAAAAAATTCAAAGATGCCATAGGAAGGTTGGCACATCAAATACACAAAGAACATCAAAGGGAGAGGTACATTCAGGGGCTATTTCCTTTGACTCGAATTCTACTAACGCAATAATGGATAGCCATGTTAACAGATGCCTTGGAACAATCGATGAATATTGAAGCCATGGTGAGATACCCCAAAAGTTTAAGAGTAACCTGACCCCTAGTAGATGTGAATCTGGCACAACTACAAGGGCAGATATCAACACTAACAAAAACAATTTAGGAGCTGACGATACACAGACCAGGACGACCACAGGTTTGGTGCACAAGATGCTATATAGAAGGTCACTTGGTGAACGAATGTCCACGAATGAGGGGACTAGTACCTCCTTAGAATCTGATGGTAACCCCACCAGGACTTGCGGGAAGAGCTACACAAGTATCAATAAATAATTCTGACTAGATGACTTCGAAATTAAGGACGTCATGTTGGACCTAGGGTCAAATGTGAACATTCTTCCCAAGAAAACTTGGGAAGCCTTAGGAAAACCAAGACTGACATATTCCCCAATTTAGTTGAGAATGGAAAACCAATACTGTATATTTCCCATAGGAAGACTGGAGAACGTGGAAATCGATGTAGCATGAGTAAAAATAGTGGCAAACTTTGAATTCATTGAGATCATGGGAGACAAGGACCCCTACCCTGTGCTACTTGGCATCGATTGGGCCTACGACAACTATGCAATGATCAACCTAAAGAAATACACCATGACTTTTGAAGCTAAGGGAATCAAGGCAGTTCAACCTTTGGATCCATATGTAGGACCCAGATACACAGAACCAACAGATAATAATATGGAAGGAGAATACCTATACCAGCTATACATCGTAACAGCTGGGACAAGAAACGACTATATAAACCCTATTGCGGATGGATCAGTAAGATGGAGAAGTATACAGTAAGAAGACAAGGATTCAGAACTGGCTTTTGATAGTTTGCAACAAGGCTTGCATGAAACATTCTCAAGAATATCTGTGACTATCATAATGACTAGATGGGTTGGGACCAAAGTTAGAGAACACCTAGTATATGATGCCACCTCAGACCTAGACAATTTTTTGCAGAAAATGGAAGAGAATGTGAGAGAAGATAAAAGAATCTCGGTATTAGATATATCTTTTCAGAACAACCCCACCAGATGGTGGGCCACTCATAAATCCATATTCAAAACTTGGGACGAAGTGATGCAAGATCTCAAATAGAGGTTCGGGAATAAGGAGCAGCTGGAATCAGAAATGAAGATGAATTTCCAAGTTGTGCAATTGTTCAGTGGAGAATCTGATCCTAGAATACACATTGAACAGTACATGATATAGTGGAAGGCTACGGAGATACCCTCTCACTTCTGGGTTCAAGTATTTCCCCATTCTCTAGGCCCAATCCCGAAAGCTTGGTTCATACATGAAGAAACCAGAAGACAGACCAGCACCTGGCAGACACTAGCAGCTAAATTTTGCAAATACTTCTCATTTTCAGGTAAGTACCCTGAGCTTGAGATATCCCTAAAAAAGATTAAAGAACTTTTGTTTACAACTAATAGTGATAGAAGACCAAATTTTGTAGTGTGTCCCAAGCATACCCAAGAACTTCAAACTAAACTCCACTTACCCTTGACTGAAAAGCCTATAGAATGTTATCAGATTAGCAAAGATTTAGAAATCCTAGATGACTTAGAAGGATTGAGAAACCTAGACATCAAAGAGACAGAGGGGAACCGAGAAATCCAAAACACCATACCCAGCCAGACTGTTAGTTCCTACAACCACCCATTGAAACTGCACAGACTCAATATAGGGACTACAAAGCAACCCAAGCTAGCTATGGTAGGAGACTACTGGATGAGAAAACCAGTCTGGAAATAGAGAGTTTACTGTGGGAACATGAGGATTTGTTCCCAAATACATTTTCAGAATTGAAAGGAATCAAAGGAGTCATGGGAGAAATGAAGATTGAGTTAAAACCAGGATGCAATCCTGTCAGACATAGACCATACCGTCTTAAACCAAGAGTAAAAGAGAAAGTTAAGAAGGAAATTGATAAGATGTTGGAAGCAGGTCTCATTTTTGCGGTAGATGAAGCAAAGTGGGTTAGCTCGATAGTCATTCAAAGTAAGAAATACACTGAGGATATTAGAGTCTGTGTAGACTATAGAAGCCTCAACTCTTCCTGTGTGCACGGCCCTTTCCCAACACCCTTTACTGACGAGGTGATAGAAAAGGTTGAGGGGAAGGAAGCATACTCATTTACAGACGATTTTTCAGGATACCATCAAGTCAGGATTGCTAAAGAAGACAAAAGAAAAACTACTTTCATTACATAATGTGGATATTTTTCATACAATATAATGCCATTTGGGTTTAAAAATGCCCCTACAGTTTTCTCCAAGATTGTGATAGCATCCTTTATATAGTTCATTCACAAATTTATAGAAGTATATATGGATGATTGGAAAATATATAGCCTTCTTAAGGAACATGTAGCACTGCTAAGGCTGATGTTTGATAGATGCAGAGAATTGAAAATCTCATTAAATCTCAGAAAGTGTATCTTTTGCGTGCCACATGGAAATTTATTGGGCCACATAGTCTGCCAAGAAGGAGTATTGGTAGACCCAGCCAAAATTGCAGTCATTGTGAATATGACACCACCTAAAAGTGCTAAACAGTTGCGCTCCACACTAGGACACATAGGTTACTGTTGGTTGTGGAGCCTGATTATCTTCCTGATTCAGAGGTCCTTGCTTTCAGCCGTGTTTATACCCCATGAAGTATTTACACCCCAGAAGTATGTACACTCTTCCACGTGGGGGAGTGCAGAGCGGGGTACCCCCTCTGCGGGGTCCGGGGGTCCTATCCCCCCCGCTGGGGGGTCTGGGGGCAAGCGGGCCCCCAGTGGGGGTTCGGGGGCGAATCCCCCGAAGAAAAAATTGCCTTGTAAAAGTATATTGTAATTTCATTGTAAATCTAGACCGTTCATTATAAGGTCGGAGATCTAACAGTAGAGATTATGTTAGGGTTTTTTTCCCTAGAAGGCAACCCTCTTTTATGAGGGAAATGTATTGCGGCTATGGATGATGGTGAATACTGTATTCTGAGAGAGGATACTGTGAGAGAAAGAAGAGGAAGTTACAGCGGGTTTTGTTGTAGGTTGTATCCCTTCATTTGTTGGATAATAATAAAGGAAGGACCTGGTAATTTATCTGGTGGACATAGCCCACACTCGGTGAACCACGTAAATTTGTGTCTCTCTTGTATTGTGTGTCTTCTGTGTTTTGTTTCTGCATTTGTTTTATTTTATTGCTCCGCGGTCCTGTTTTTCTAACAGTTACTACCGCAGATTCATTCAAAGATATGCCAACATTACTGCACCTCTGGAAAACCTCCTGAAAAGGGATGAAACATTCCAATGGACTCTCGAATGTGAAAAAACATTTGAGACACTTAAGGAAAAACTCATTACAACACCGATTTTGATATTCCCAAACTAGGAGAAGGAATTTTGCGTACATAAGGAGAAACTCATTACAACGCAACCCGGAGATGGAGCTATGGATCATCCCATCTACTTTGCGATTCATAAGCTATCGCAAGCGGAGTGCAACTATATAACAACAGAATGCGAAGGCTTAGCAATGATCTATGCTTTACATAAATTCAGACATAATCTATTAGGGTCTCATTTCAAATTCTTTACTGATCATTCCGCATTGAAATACCTAGTTAACAAACCTGTGTTAGAAGGGAGAATTTGTAGATGGCTACTGTTATTTTAGGAATTTTCCTTTGAAGTCATCATCAAGCTGAGACGATGCAATGTCAGACCCAACCATCTATCCAGAATAGAGTCAACAGAAACTGGCGGAGCAGTGGATGACCAACTCCCAGATGCAGATTTGTTCAAGATCAAGGCCATACCGGAATATCTGGAGGACATAACAATCTTTCTCAGTACAGGGGCCTATCCTGAAACATATTCCGCAACCCAAAAACACCATATGGTCGTTGGAGCAGAAGATTACCAGTTGATCACTGGCTAGTTGTACAAACTAAGACTAGACAACATTCTCAGACGATGTGTCTTGGATCACGACAGGCAGGATATACTCTGGGAATTCCATACTGGAATTGCAGGAGGCCACGTCGGAGGAAATGCCACAACATAGAAAGTTCTACAAGAAGGAATTTGGTGGGAAAATCTTTTCAAGGATGAAAAAGAATATTCTACATCGTGTGATGTTTGTCAACGGGTAGGCAAGTCGCCATGCCGAGATGAACTACCATTACAACCAGTTAGAGCTCTACAGGCATTTAAGAAATGGTCATTTTATTCCATCAAACCAATCAAGCCCACAACCAAACATTCAAAGGCTAGATACATCATTACCGCAACTGACTACCTTACCTATTGCGCAGAAGCAATAGCAGTACAGGACTTCTCAATGGGTACTGCTGCTAGGCTCATTTTCAAAAATATCATTACTCAGTTCAGATGTCCCAGGTGCCTAACCAGCAATCAGGGAACTCATTTCATTAGAAGCACTATAGCAACACTTACAACAGAATTTATGATTGAACATTACAAGATCCATCCATACCACCCACAGGCCAACGGAATAGTCGAAGCCTTCAACAAAATCCTGGAAAGGGGACTAACAAATGTCTGTTGTGCAAACCGAGAGGATTGGGATGATAGAGTTCTAGTGGTACTATGGGACTATAGGACAACCACAATGAAAATCCACAAATACACATTATTCCAGCTAGTTTATGAGAGAGAGGAAATGGTTCATGTAGAGTTCATCACTCCAACTCTGTACATTTCACAAGCCACACATATGACAGACAAAGAATCAGTGGTGTAAAGACATGCAGAGCTACAAGAACTCGAGAAAACCAAATTTCTAGCAGACTTCCATCAATCCATGGAAAAGACAAGACAAAAAGCTTGGCATGATCGACACATTAAGACCAAGGTATTTACACAAGGGGACCAGGTGTTACTCTATGACAATAGATACCAGAAGTATCCTAGCAAGTTGTGTATTTATTGGTTGGGACCCTTCATAGTTGTGGAGATCCGACCCTCACGAGGAGTCTGACTCACACAAATGGATGGTGTGCTATGACCGAAATGGGTGAATGGAACTCTCCTGAATCCCTACCTACCTCAAAACTGAGAAAGAAGGATTTTCGCTCCAATCCGACAAAGCTTGTACACTAGTTAGATTTGAGTTTCATTTTCTTTCTAAAATTTTGTAAATTCAGTTAATAATGTCCATGTGCGCAGTGTCATGCCATAACACATAGTTCATTTGTTTTGTTTAAGTGTTGGTTGATACATAACTGACGAATCTGCAATACAGGACCTGAAGCATGAGAAATCCCATTAATGATATTCATTAAGGATGACGGAGACAACCTTTGTGGTCAGAGGCGCCATGAATCCAAATCCAATATGAGTTATAGGCCACGCAAACCCCGTCTAGTCACAACCTTTATTGCCACTCCGGTACCTCTTCTGATGTCGTTAAGCCATAAAGACACATTATGCCAAGATGCTATCGAAGTTTGTGTCGAGACCCCCACCCATCAAACATAAAGGTCTCAATTCAGCCACATCCCTATTCCACTCAAATAAGTAAATACCAAGATCGCCCAATAGGATTTACCTTGATTAAACTATCCCGTTGGACAACTGACACTCGGATTGGGTCCATACAGTCATGATGATTAGCAGTTACTAATAAAACTTACCTGTTAAGCCAAGTATAAGGCTATCAGAACTCAACCGAGGATGTATTGTTTCTAAAACGAGCATAGCCATTTTCGAACTCAGCAGTGCGAACCAGTTGGGCCCATTGTAAAAGTTGTAGACGTAACCCTATCTCTTACCTGTTACAGAAGTGTGAATGCTAAGATCCACAGCAAGTTGAGGTGCCATGTCTAAAGAAGTGGTACCAAATGAGCCATGCGACCCCCGGGTCGAAATCGTGGGCAATCTTAAAGGGAAGATAGAGCAAGTCAAGATCCTCGACCTTGATCTCACGGCTTCGGCCTTGTTCCCACAGATGCACATAGACGTCTTTTGGGAGATGGCTCTGGATGGAGCCCGAGACATACAATTTTTACCAAAATAAGGGTTCATCAACTTATTTAACTCAACCATCATGAACCTGAGAGACTTACCAGTCTTTGGTACCACATGAGAGATGGTGCGTTGCACGAAATTTATAATAAGAAGAGTGCATGACAAGAGTCTATGGTTGGATAAGAAGTATCCAATACATGCACAAGATATCCAACAACTTACTGGACTATCCTCCCAAGGAGAGGATTTGTCAAAGGGATTTCAGGGCCCCGACAAGCATGTGAAAAAGAAAGGCAAACCTAGCCTATACGAGAAGTTTAACACAAAGGAGGATGCACAATAGTCATTGAACCAATACTTCCTGAAATAGTTCGGACTGGATGCTACATCATAGCCAACAAGGTTATGAGGTCTTAATATAGGGGAGAATGCACTCTATATGCGCTATCAGTGGCCGAATTTTGCGCACAAGGAGAAATGTTCAATTGGTGTAGTTTCTTGCTGGAGGAACTACTAGTAGATTCAAAGGAAGCATAAGAGAAGGGAGGAACCTTCACCTATGGATACCTACTTGTGGCATTTGCAATGCTCAAATGGAAGCCACCCATGGGAATACAACTGACAATACTAGATAAGGGGTGCATGATGAAGATGTTCGAGCCATGGCAGTCCAGACCAGACTCGGAGAACACAACACTCAACAATGCAGCCTTTTCCAAATGGTATAATGCTATGATAGACACAACGTAGAGGTTGCACATCCCAAAAGAGATCCTCAATTAAAACATGAGGAATATCACCTTCAACATGAACCGACACAACACATTCATTTGGCCGAGACATGTTAGCCGAGAACATTTCCACACATGGATAATACTGTTCTATTTGGATGAGGAAGATTTTGATAAGGAAGTGATGTCATGGCCAAGAGTTAAACAAGGCCCGCATAAATCATGGATGCATTACATTTTTCCTACGGTGTTTCTCAATAAAAAAGATAAGGAAGCAGGAGAGGGACCGAGTTCAGGCCCTGAGCAGAAGAATCCAAATCCTATGACATAAATAGACTCAGAGGAGGAAGAAGAGATACCGCAGATTGAGCGGAGAAAAATACCACCCCCCCGACAGCTACCAGACGATGTTGTGTTGTTAGGTGTGCAGGTTAACCAGATCTTGGGCATTGTGCTTGGTACCAAACTAGTGATGAAGAGGCCCAAAACTGGGGTCTCGTCAAAAAAATCCCTGAACCCACAGCCCCTTACATCTGTCACTCCTCGGACCCGTGCCATGACCAAAGCCACCACTATCATTGACATTCAATATGACCCGGAGCCTAAAACATTTTCATCCACATTCATCATTGAGCACCCTCCACCACTCCAATTACCAAACCTCCTCACAACCACTCCACACTAGACCACAAAATCAGAGTTGATGCATCTCGATCCACTAGAAATAGTGGATCGATGACCCCCACAAATAACCAGAGAATTAACCAAGCCAGAACAAGGAATTTCTGGTCCCGACACCAAAGCCCCCGACCTAAGCACAGAGTTGGATGTTCCGAATCTGAACACCCAGGAACAACAACTTGAGTCTTCATCACAGGAAGAAGACGCCTAAAGCAGAGAGGAGAAGGAACCCGATAGAAACCAGCAAGTCACCTCACCAACCAAGGGTGAGGGTGCCCAAGAAATCATGGCACACTAAGAAGAAGGATCAGATGAACCATAGAAACAAGATGTGCACAACGAACCAGAAGCAACAAATGAGCAGGATATGACACCCATGCGATCACAAATGGAACAAGTTCTCCAAAACCCCCAATAATGTGTGGAATTGATGCAACTCTGCATAGCCATAATAAAGGTTTTGACTCTTCTTCCAGAATATCTAAGGATGAGAATCGCACCAACTCCATCGATAGAGGAAGAGGTAGACACTCGCTCATACCATTCAACGACCAGTGGACTTATGCTATAGACGCGAGAACCTGTCGAAGTACCCCCTTCATCTACTGACATGATACACTAGCCAACGTCCCAACTATTTGGTTTAATCAGGGCATCCACAGACTAGTTGGAGTAGAGACTCTAGGAGGCCTAGAGATCAGCTGAGATCACAAGGAAAGAACATTTTGTGACGCACACATATAGAATGCAAGAGGCACATGATAAAATCCAAGTCCAGTGAAAACTGGAAAATGTGCAGGAAAAACTTGCTCAGTCTTGGCCATAGATTCAGAAGGTTGCACCTGAACTACCTGAGTCCAGCGATGTAAGTGATCCAGAGCAATAGATCGAGCTCTTACAGGAAGCATGGACGCAACTCGCCAACTACACTAACCAACTCCAAGTGAAGCTACAACAGGTCTAGTAGGAAGAAAAACAACAAACTCAAGTGCTCCGGGAACAAATGCAGAAGATAATATTTCAAGGTAACAATGCCAGAGTAGCACTGCACAAGCACAGAATAGAGTGCACCACAAATTTCAGAGAAGTTAGCAACTGGATGGGCATCATCGCTCGACGAAATCAAGTTTTGGAGGAAATGTGCACAAAGATCTAGGTGTTGAACAAAGAAGTTGCAACAACAATGGACCCTATGGAGAAACAAGAGAATTTCGACCAAATTCAACAAGTCGACAATGAGATGAATACACTTTACAAAGCACAGCCCATAGCCAAGAAAGAGCTGCGCAATTTTCAACCGGTAATTCAATCTGCCTATATGAAAATGCACTAGGTCGATGCAACATCTGACTCCGAATGGAACTTATTGGTTGCGGCCAAGCCAAAGGAGTACATCAAAGAGATGACCCAACAGTTTCTAGCAGAGGCATCACTCCTTGCCCGAAAATGACAGGACAAATTTGAAATCTTTCAAGGAGTAAATCATCGAGCCTTAGAGTTGGTACTAGAATTGGGCCCTTCATTTGAGGTGGTAAAGGAAGAAAAGGCACAAACATAAGAGCCCAAATAAGTGTAAAATATGGACAAGGGAAAACAACAGATGCTCATGGGGGATGTGAAAGAACCAAACGCTTGACTCGAGGACAATTCAAGGATTCTGGTCGGAGCCTGTTGGGCCCTTCGGTTCTTGGAAAGAATTGTGCAATTTTTGGCTAATCACGAGTTGCACAAACTTCATCATAGGATTGGAGAAAGAGTAAAAAAAATAAGTTTTGAAAGTTAGCGCAACGCCAGCTAAGGAACAAACGGTTGCAACAGAACAAGAGAGCGTGAAAGCCGAGAAGGAAGACACAACCCAACTATATATAGGGCTGACTATAATTGTAAAAGGGGTTCGTTCATTGGTAGAAGCAATCATCAGTTGATGCCTCATTCATCGTTGGTTGATTAGGGTTAATTTGAGTCATGTTGATCAAAGTCACCCAAGTTTTGGGATTAGTGTTGGTTCTTGTTGTAGGTCGAGAGAAGAAAAGGATGAGTCTGTAATGAATTAGAACTATCAGTTGGAGAGTTGGAGCTATGAGATATGAGTTCAGAGACGAGAGTATGTACTAAGCCTTTATTGTAACTCTGAGTTTGTAATGAAGGAAATATCCTGTAGATAATAGGAAGCAAGACTAAATTTCAAAATATGATGTGTCTTTGTATGTTACTTATGCATTACAGTGTTTCTTTATGAATTATGAGTTATACTTAATGGTTCAATGTTTAGATGGTTGATCACATCGTAAGTAGGTTCAACTCTTACATTTAGATGTTTCAGATCTGATAATGTCTTTTGCCCAAGAATATGAATGAGTTCTGACTGCTCTATGGATCTCCTTTAGTCTTCTCCCTCCCTACCCTTCCCTATCTATCTGTCTCAGCAGTGCTTTGGGTGAGACTTCTTCTCTTCTGAGGAGATGAAAATGCCAGCACTCTAGACTACATGGTACCTTTTTTTGGTAACCTAAGAAGGACCCTGGTTTGATCAAATTCACACCAATAGCTCCGGTAGCCAACTACACTAGCCAAGATATTCCATGCTTGCTTCTTGGAAAATGCAAACTTTCCACCATCTTAGGATCTATATAACTATGACTAGCACCTAAATCAATTAAAATAACAATGGTTTGGTTGTTTACCACACTTTCCACCTCAATCATATGTGAATGATACTCTGCTTGCTTGTTGTCCAGGGCTGCATAGATCCTTGGTACATTTCTTCCCATGTCCTCCACTATTTTAGCTTGTTGTACATTGTGAACAATCCTTAATTTTTCACTTATGTAAGGACAATCTCTAAACATATGATCTCCTTTACAACCCCAACATTGAATAGGTGGTTTCCTTGGCCTTTGACCCCCTGCCTCAATCATTATAGGTTCTCTAGAACTTGGTTGTCCCTGAGGATTATTTCTGAATAATTGTGGATTAGTCCCCTTCTTCCTATGATCCATCTTGAATTTATTTTTGTCTTCCCAAGATTTTGGAAATTTGGCCTTGCTTTTTTATGATCATATAGAAATTTATCTCGCCTTATGGTCTCCTCCAATGTTTTGGGATCATCATATTGTATTTTTTCACTGATGAATGATGGAAATCCACTCAAATACCTCTGAATCTTAACTAACTCGTCCTTGATGAAAGAAACGTATTTCAACATTCCTAAAAACCTTCTTTCATATTCATCTATGGTCATACTCCCAAGCTTAAGTTCAAAGAACACTTTCATTTTCTTGTCATATTATCTCTTAGTCAAGTATTTATTTTCAAAATACTTCTTGAATTCCCTCTAAGTAACATTTTTCTCTTTAATGTGTTGCACCTGCACAAGTTGATGCCACCACATGGATTTCTTTCCCTTGAGTTGATAGATGGAAATTATTCCTTCTGCATGAGATGATTAATTATGCAAATGAAAATATTTTCCCATGCCCAACAACCATGTCTCTACATCTTCATCCTTCTTGTGCTCACCATCAAATGTAGGAGGTTTGATTTTGTTCATTTCTCCTCGTAGCTCATCCACCTCATACATCTTATGCTTCCTGATAGGGGATGGACTTGAGATTTTTTGTTCCCTCTTATTGGAATTCCTCGGGGAGTGATGGTGATGTCTACTAACACTTTTTTTTCTTCTTTTCTCATCAAGAGACCTGTCACTTCCTGATTTTCTTGAGCCACACTCCTTATCCAATTTATTTTCAATTTTATTCAAGCTCTACATTTGCTTCATGTTGAAGTCCTCCTCCTAATCCTTGTCTCTCATAAGTATTTCATTACTAGCTTTATGGCTTTTGACATCCTTCTGCAAGTTTTTAATAGTCTCTACCATATTCATGTTTTCATCCCTTCCTTATCCATGTCCATTGGAGTTTGTTCCTTCAATTCCAAAATGGACATCCATCCCTCTAATATCATCTTTATGACTATAAGTCCCCTATGCATATTCCATTCCTATGGAATCTATGATGATCCTGATCTGATCTAGTTGTTTTTAACTCTGCAAAATGTGCAACCATCAAAACTTTGTCAGGTTAACTGACTCAACAATTTTATGAAAAATATGAGCCATTCTGGTTCAATAATATATCAAAAATATTTCTTCTGATTTCCTGAAAAATTTATTGCCAGATCAATTTTCTGGGTGAATAATTATATTCTATTTTCCAAGACCTTTCCAACGTGTGCTTCCATGCTCAATTCTGAGTCTTGAGCAGAAAGTTATGGTTATTTGAAAATTGTCCATTAATTGTTTTGTTCACTCTTCAACTTGGTGAAACTCTACACTGTAATTATGCATTTTTGCACCTACTCCATTGGATTTTTAGTAGAACCTCAATTGGGTTTCTTCATATATATATTTTGGACATTTTGTCCAAGTTTCACCTTTTTCTGGGTTCTGGGATGCTAGTTACAACCTGCTGAAGTTCTAGGCCAATGGTTGTTTTTGCTCTAGAATGCTACATGTACCTTCTTTGCCATATTAAAAAATTTGAACATGGCCAACGACTTCTCCTATGCCTCAATCTGATTCCGGAGAAAAATGTTATGGCTCTTCGAAGTTAGTTGGGTCTTAAATTTACCCTCCACTGTTTGTCCTATAACTTCTTCATAAAAGCTTTGTTTGACAAATGGTTTACACCATTAGAAATATCTCTCTGGGATATTTCTTTTTAGATGTAGATACATACTATATCTTGGGACACTCTTTTCTCGTGGTTTTTGAGTAGCTAAAAATGTTGTTAAGGGACTCAAAAATGCGCTAGAAAAATGTGACCTTCAAACAGTATAAAACGTCACAGAAAATCGTTGGTTTTTTGTTGTTGTTCACCATCCAAATGACTTCGCGCGCACAAATTTCAACTTTTACATGCATATATATCATGTGCAGCAACACCACAAAGTAATTCAGGCTCTGCACACCTATAACCATTGTGCATCACTTCTCTGTCACGCCAATAACACGCACTACTTTTTTGTCGGGCGCCAATATCCACCATGCACAATTTTGGTTCTTGCACTAATACCTCTTGCGCACAATTTTTTGTGTTGCACGCCATTTTTCTGTTATGCGCTAATATTCTGCACACATTTCACTCTACGCATTGCACCATGCCAAAGTTTAGTATGACCCCATCGTGCACCAATACTCTGCGCACACCATTAATTAAATTGTTGCACAACAACATATACCCACATTGCGTGTACACCAATAAAATTTCTTTGTGCTTTGTCAATACTTCACACACCACAGACACCATTATTATGCGTTTTCACACCGTGCACGCCAGTATTTTTCCGTGTGACACCAAATTTTAATGCATGCACCCACACGCCAATATTTTCCCGCGTAGCACCAAATTTTAGCGCGCACACCCGCATGCCAATATTTTTCCACGCATCACCAAATTTAAGTGCGCACACTCGTACACCAATATTTTTCCACGCAACACCAAATTTTAGCATGTTCACCCGCACGCCAATATTTTTTCGCACAACGCCAAATTTTAGTGCACGCATCTGCATGCTAATATTTTTCCGCTCAATGCCAAATTTTAGCATGTGCACCCACACACCAATATTTTTCCACATATCCCAAGATTTTCACTGCACATCATGCAATTTTAGGGTGCACATTCATTTTTATGCGCATCGATTCCTAGTGAATTCCGCTGCAAAAATTGGGGCTTTTGCCTAAATTTTTCCCAATTTTTACCATAGAAATTCTGCAACTATAAAATTTGTTCAATTTCACCTCGATAACACCAATTCAAAATCTGCAACAAGAAATCATTGTGGTTTGACATTTCTGGAACAAATTTTTCCCAAACTCAATTGACGAATTGAGAATTTTAATCACTAATCTCGCTCCATCTGTCATGGGTTCATTGTAACTTCAAATTTGACCAATTCCAGGTTTGAATTTGCTAGAATATATACTAAATCAAAAATATCTCACCACTTGTCCAAATTTAACAACTGAAACTAGGGCTTTTTCCCAATTCCACGCAATTGCTTCTAATTTTTACCATGGACGCTCTATAACTTAAAATTTGGCCACTTCAAAATCAATCCTCTATGAAATTTTTCTTCAACTCAACTTGTTCATCCCATCCAGGCTCAGTTTTGAAAACTAAAGCTCTGATACCATATTGTAACATCCCCAGCGTCCAACTGGGCTATGCCACGTAATTGTTTTTGAATTGTATGCAATTAAATCATATACACACATAAACTCTTATAGAACTTTATATATAAAACTTAAAACATACAAATACATTATGTAAATGCACAGATTCATATGGAAATAAAAGTAAAGATATACATGCAACATAGACAGGAAATGTCGATAAACATAATACATAAATAATAATAATGCATATAAATTAACACACAATTGACACTTATCTTGGTAAGAATATGACCAACTACGTGCAGACCTTCCACGAACCTTCCAGCCTTAGACCACACTTCTCATCACTCTCAGCAGTGGGTCACCCTCGAGTTGGGAGTAAACTCCACCCGGGTAAAGGGATTCCTAACCAGGCTAACGTATCTCAAACAACATGAAAGACTGTGTCACAGGTGCCAACTCAAACTAACAACCTACATTCTCTCATTCCCCACATGCCTATCCCACCCCAGGTAGTGTGTCCCTTCTCTACTCAACAATCCCTCAACTACCCCACTTCCCTTCCAAGGCTTCAAAAATAGGACAAACATGAAGTCTCAGAGCCCTGTAACTATAGTTTAGCACCTTCAGGAAATCAATTCCCAACAATTCTCTCATCTAGAAAAAAATTTCTCACGGGCCTGACAACCTGTCTCTTCAGTATCCCATGGGCCTGACAACCCACTTCTTCAGTCCAACTCCCAAGCTCACCAAGTACCAAAAACCAGGTATGGGTACGGATACAGATCAAGTACAGTGACAGTAATAGAAAGGTATGGAGGACAACTCAATGAGTGAGTGAAAATGATGATGGAATCCTTGGAAAATGAACTAAGTCTAAGCCATATGTATGCATGTCCCCAACTTGACACTTGTCATGTTGAGAGCTACTTTGACCCACTTGTCCCCATCCTTAGAACTTAGGATAAAACAATTATCCATACTTTATACTTTAAGGAATATTAATATAATATTCCTTTTTGGCTTAAGCTCCCCATCTTAGACCTTTTCCTTAACTTTTAGCCCCCCTTTTCCCTAACTAGTGGATTTTAGTTCCCCATACTCTTTTATCATGGTTGGTCTGTGCGCAACGATGTATTTTATATTAATGATGAGACATATAACAATATTACCAACTTAACAAGAACTTTGTCGAGTTCTCATTTTTAAGGGTCACATTTTTTACCTTGTTTTTAAAAATGGTGCTACCAGTAGCACCCCCCTCCCTTTTTAGGTGGCATTTTGATCTTTTAAATTTTCTTATCCATAATATTTCCACAATATTTTTTTTTAATGCTTATTTTTCATCTATTTTCAAATTTTTTTTCAACAGTTATTTTAGTCATTTCCATACTTCTTTCAATCTTAAAAATATTTTTTACCATTTACTTTTTTGAAATTAAGATTTTTCATATAATTGTGTCTCCTTAATTAATTTTTAGTTCCATACTTTTAAAATATAGTGGAAAACATCATTTTTAAAAATTGTTTACCTTTACTTCAATACATAAAAAAAAAATTGTAATTAAATAACATTATTTTTGAATATTTAACAACAAAATATAATTTTATTTTATTTTTATAAATTAAAAGCTAAAAAAAAATTAAGGAAAAGAAAACAATTGAAATTAATAAAAAAAATAAAAATTTAAAAGCAAATTTATATTAAAAAAATAAATAAAAACTTAAAAAACTAAAAAAAAATAAAATTATATATAAAAACTAAAACAACTGATGAATTTTTTTTTAAAAAAGTAAAAAACTAAATTATGACTAAAAACACTTTAAAAATGTTAAAAAAACAACCATATGATGATGATGATGATGATGATTAACGTCCACTAAGACCGAATTGGTCTATCGGACCTTAAGAGGGTAAGTGATTACTTGTGATTCTTTAGAATTTTGTTTCTGTGCTCGAAAAGCATTAAGAGAATCTTTCCAAGATCACCATA
>ML778736.1:90491-171253 GCA_009831015.1 Picea engelmannii
TTTTGCATAGGGATCTATTGTTAAAACCATGGTTTCAATTAGGTTGAAATGATCCATAATTTTAATGTTTAGAATTTTTTTTTTTCTTTAGTTATGCCACTTTTTTATTTAGGTGTTAATTTTAAGGTTTTTCTAAGCTATTGTATGAGTTTTGAAGGTCATTCTTAAAAAATGTTGTAATTTTGACCCCGTTTGAAAAAATGGTGCTACTGGTAGCACCACTTTTTGATTTGGGGTTGATTTTCATGTTTTTTATGCAAAAATATGAGTTTTTTGGGCTAAAGTTCTCCTTTTGAGGTCTCAGTTCTCGTTAAGTTGGTAATATTGTTATATACAAAAATAGGCTTACTGGCCTTTAACATCTAGACTCTCTGGCCTAATAATCACATAATTTTGTTGGCTTATAATAAACTAGCTCACCAGCCTATAAAACACAACATATACACAAAGGCTCACTGGCCTCCAAATCGCACGCACTTAAGTTTGTTGCGCGGTATCCTAGAATGTGCACACTTCATCATTTTACTATGCAGTACATGTGCGCAGTATACCATGGAAGGTGCATACAAAAAAATCATATCAAAGAGTTCACTAGCTTAAGCACATTTGCATTTACATTTACAATTGGGTTCGACCTAGGGGTATTACAATTTCAATGGACTTCATTACAGGTTTTCCTAAGACACAAAGACAAAATGATTCAATTATGGTAGTAATTGATAAGCTAATTAAGGCTCCATACTTCTTCTTTTTTTCTTTTTTTTCTTTCTTTTTTAACGTTTCAAGGGTTATTTTGGTTATTATTTTTTGAAAATATGTATATATTTTTTCAGATTATTGTTTTTTTATTTTTTAATTTTAATATCTTTTTTTTTTCGACCCTTTTTTAATGTTTCTTTTATTTTATATAATTTGGGTTTTGAATATATATTTTTGAATGTGTTTTTTGCTTCATTAAAAAAAAAAAAGTTGCGAAGATTTTGTCATTTATATTTATTTATTGTTCAATGTAAATTTAAGAAGAAAAAAAATGTTAGTAAATAAATTTTTAAGTGACCATTTTGTATCCAATTTTGGATTTTTTTTTTTTGCATAGGAATCTATTGTTAAAACCATGGTTTCAATTAGGTTGAAATGAGCCATAATTTTAATGTTTAGAATTTTTTTTTTGCTTTAGTTATCGCCACTTTTTTATTTAGGTGTTAATTTTAAGGTTTTTCTAAGCTATTGTATGAGTTTTGAAGGTCATTCTTAAAAAATGTTGTAATTTTGACCCCGTTTGAAAAAATGGTGCTACTGGTAGCATCACTTTTTGATTTGGGGTTGATTTTCATGTTTTTTATGCAAAAATATGAGTTTTTTGGGCTAAAGTTCTCCTTTTGAGGTCTCAGTTCTCGTTAAGTTGGTAATATTGTTATATACAAAAATAGTCTCACTGGCCTTTAACATCTAGACTCTTTGGCCTAATAATCACATAATTCTTCTGGTTTATAATAAACTGGCTCACCAGCCTATAAAACACAACATATACACAAAGGCTCCCTGGCCTCTAAATCACACGCACTTAAGTTTGTTGCGCGGTATCCTGGAATGTGCACACTTCATCATTTTACTGTGCAGTACATGTGCGCAGTATACCATGGAAGGTGCATACAAAAAAATCATATCAAATAGTTCACTAGCTTAAGCACATTTGCATTTACATTTACAATTGGGTTCGGCCTAGGGGTATTACAATTTCAATGGACTTCATTACAGGTTTTCCTAAGACACAAAGACAAAATGATTCAATTATGGTAGTAATTGATAAGCTAATTAAGGCTTCATACTTTATACCTATGAAATCTACTTATAAATCAATTAATATCGCTGAAATTTTTATGAAAGAAATATTTAAACTGCATGGGGTTCCTAAGATGGTGATTTTCGATAGCGACGTTAAATTTACATCCAATTTTTGGAAGGAATTCTTTGTAGGTTTGGGTACTAATTTGAATTTTATCACAAGTTGCCATCCACAAATGGATGGGAAAACAAAATGTACGAATCATATTATTGAATATATGTTACGAATGTACGTAAGAAAAAATCCAACCAAGTGGGAAGAATATCTACACTTAGTTTATTTCACTTACAATAATGGGTATCAAGCATCAACAAAGATGAGTCCCTTCGAAGTTTTATATGGAGGAAAATGTACAACGCCGGTCATTTGATATAATCTGGTTGATAGAATTATGTTTGGACTGGAAATACTCCAAGAATGGAACAAGTGGTTAAATGGGTACAACATAATTTAAAAGTGGCTCAAGATCAACAGAAAATCTATGCGTATCTGAAAAGGCGACATCGAGAATTCAATGTTGGAGAACATGTTTATCTTAAATTCAAAGCGAGGAGAAGCTCCCTAAAACTAGGGAATTGTTCCAAATTGGTGCCAAGGTTTTGTGGTCCATTCGAAGTATTAACTCGAATTGGACCAGTGACATACCAACTAGAACTCCCTGCAAATTTAAAAGTTCATAAAAAAATTCATGTGTCATTATTAAAAAATATATACTCATGTTCCTACTCACATTATTTATTGGAAAATGATGCAGGTGGAACCAGAAGGCAAGTTCCAAGCGAAACCTCTATGCATTTGGGAAAAGAAATAAAAGTACTTCGGAATAGAGCCATCGCTCATGTAAAAGTGCAATGGAATCACTTTAGTCCTAAGGAGGCTACTTGAGAGTTGGAATAAGAAATGATAAAATATTATCCAACTCTGTTCCAAGTGATGAATTCAGAAAAATACTAACATTGAGGACAGTGTTATACTTAAGGGGGAATGGATGTGACATCCTCAAATATTAAAATAACTTATTTTAAATGTTATTGTTTTAAAAATAATTTTTTATTAATGGAAATTTGGATTTGAAATTGTGAAGGCATGTAATTAATATTTTTGTGGTTGTTGGGCAAGAGTTTGACTTGCCAACTTTCCTCTTTTGATGGAAACGTCTATGAGACATATTTTTAATAAATTAAATGTTGGAAAACAAGTGGAATAGCCAGGTTAAAAGTAGATGACTATAACTCCATGAGTGGGGAACATGTTTGAGTTAACTTAGGGATGATTTTTACAAGTGTCAGAAGTTGTGTTCTGTCACTAGAAACCCCTAAAAATCAGGGATTTGTAAAGATGTGAATTTCCCAAGGAGGGAAATTGATGGAAAAGTCCTAGGAAATGAGAAATGAAATATATACAACATATGTGTGAGGAAGGACACTTCTTAGTATGTTGTGGAGATGCGTATTTGTTGTTATGCGCACAAGTGGTGTTAGGAAAATGATTCTATGAACTGTAAAGAGAGAAGGTGGTTAAGGAGTGAAGCTCAGTTTTCGCTTATGGAGTCATGGTCAGACTAGGGGGTTATCAGAACATCTTGAATGTTCTGCTTCTACGATTGGGTGGAACGTGGTTGTTCCATTTTTTTTCCAGCATCACAGTTTCAAAGATGTATTTTTATAGATCTCTTTTCATTACTGTTAGATGTTAAATTTTACAGTACATGACCTAATCTATATATATGTGTTTTATTGTTCATGTTGGATTTATTTATTAGTATGCGACTACATGATTAGATATATTGTATTGCTGATATATATATATATATATATATATATATATATATATATATATATATATATAATATTGTATGTATGCTATAGAATTGGTTTGTATATAGACACGTGCATTATGCATGAGTTAAATGGATTACCTTCATCACACTTAGCATAGAAATATGCATTTTATTGATAATCATGAGAAAGGGATATGTATACATTGTATACAGTTATATTATTTTTTAGACTCTGGAAAAACTATGGCACAACAATAATATGGCTCCTAAAAAATTATAGTTATGGAATATCTAGATAAAGAGAGCTACAAAACTTAGAGAAAAATGATTAGAAGTGTTTTTAATTGTCCTTTTAGGATACATACATAAATAAATAAAAGAAAAATGAAATAAAACACATATATGTAAATTTATTTTCTTTATAGTAAAATACATATTACCATAAGAATGAAATTATCTATGGTTTAGAGCACGAATCTTACCAGATATGTATTTTCCATTGTTTCTTGATCAATACAAGTATACTAGAAAGCATGAGTGAAATCATTACAGAAATAAAGAAATTTTTTCTACATGTAGTATAGATTATTTTATATCTTATCGAATATATTTCTCACAAGAATAATGTACGAAATTCCAAAAATACTATGTGTACAAATACGATATGTCATAGATAGGTAATGGACATCTTTTTTTCCATGAAAAAATTCCCTCAAATTTATATTAGGTATAAATTCATTTACACAAAATATTGACACTGCTGAAAGAGAAATGTTGCTGACCAGACATTAAAAGTGCAGATCACTACAGATAAAACTGTCCCAAAGAAGCACGACACACTGAAAAAGTAGTCGCCCTCTTCAATTGGTTTCACCCCATCCATATGGGGGAGGAAATATCCGAGAGCGATAAAAACTATGAGGAGAATTAATCTATGCACACCCAGTCGGGGGAAAGCGAAGGAAAACACGATGTAATGAACCTCAAAAAACAACAAGTGAGTCAATATCCTTCGAAGAGATTAAATGTGGATATTTGGATCTCTAATACATTGACGCAATGATAGACCGAGAGCCTACCAACTACGCCACTGAGTGCTCTCTTAGATAGTGCATCCGCAGCCTTATTGTGAATCCTATGAACATGACGGAACTGGATGTCGGAGAAATTGTTTGCTAACCTCCGCGTTTCTTGTTTCCATCCTTCTAACTAGACTGAATGGAGCTTGCTAATTTGATTTATCCAATCAATAATAAGTTTCGAGTCACCCAAAACAATGATGTGGTCTAAAGACCAAAAGTTTGCAAGGGATAGAGAAACCCATAAGCCCAATAACTCAGCTTTGTTGTTAGTACCCGCTCAACAATTTAGGAACCAGTTTGTTGTCCTCGACTGATGAGCTTTGAATGTGTCCCCTGCCCCACAACAGAGGCCACTGGAGAGAGCTACACCATCAAAACAAACAAGTGTTGAGCCATCCGACAGATGAAAATCGATAGCTTTTGCTTGGAACAACTTTAAAGAGGTCGGCTGCCATTTGAAATTGGAGCGAATTCTATGAAGAACAGTTTGGAAGGATGGAGGCCGCCCCTTGAAAAGAACCTGGTTCCTCTCTATCCAAATCCACCAGCAGACAAGTGCAGCCAAAGAAAAAGGAGCCGATTTGATTTTTTGCCATGCATCAAAACACTCGGAGACGGAGTCGCCCTTCCAGATAATAGAAGGAGACAACTGCTGTAATAAGTTCATCCATATATACACGGTGAAGTCACAATGGATCAGGAGGTGATTTATGTTTTCAGTAGCTATAATGCACAGGGGGCATCGGTCGGGGCCCTGCCAGCCTCTTTTTTGAAGCGCCTCCCAGGTGAGCGGCCTCTCCTTAATACACAGCCAAACAAATTTTTTTATCTTTAGTGGAATGGACCATTTCCATATGGAAGGAAGCCACGGGAACTCTTCACTATAGTCACCAGTTTGATGGAGAGCCACATAGGCGTTTCTGACTGTTAGGAACCCCGATCCATCACCCCCAGCCCATAGTAGAGTGTCCAGACAGTCAATGAGCGAGATTCCAGCCGCTTTTAGAGAAAAAGTGTAGGTATCCCATTCCCTAGCAATCGGTTGAGGAACCTGTAGTTCATTGCTAGTAATCCAGCGGTCCCGGAGAAAACCAGTGTTTGTTGACACTTTGACCTGTGCCAGGCAACCGAGGCTTGAAAGAGCGAGTTGTGATCTGAGCGAGGGCGAGAGGATGGAGAGGTTCTCCAAACCTAGGATCTTATCCCTTCCGAGTAAGATCTCAGTACCTGTGCCGGGCTTCCATCGAAGCCAGTGAAGAACCACTGGAGAGGCGGAGATGAGTCCCTTCCAAAAGGGGGAAGCCCGTTTCAGCTCAAGAGATGGTCTTCTCAGCCAAAGATGGAGAGGTAGAGAGCCAAGGTACTTATCAATAACGACATTCTGCCAAATGCTGCTATGCGTAAGTTCTCTCCAGAATGAGCAGGCCAGAAGAGCAGAGTTGAAAATAGACAGGTTCTTTAGCCCCCAGCCTCCTGCCTTACGGGGTTTGTAAATGGACTGCCATTTGCAAAGGTGGAAGCGATGACTATCAACACGATCATTCCAGAGGAAATTGCAAGAAAGCCTTCGAAATAGATTAATAATTTTATTAGGGATACGCTCTAGGGCCATCTAGTAGACAGCCAGCCCCTCCAGCACAGATTTGACTAAGATGAAATGGCCTCCCAGGGACAGCCACTTATTGCACCAAAAACGTATCTTTCTTTCGAAAATTGCCACGAGCCAGCTCTAATCTGCAGGGGAGGAGGCTCTCGGTTTCAGCCTATAACCCAGGTAACTGAAGCCATCTTTTAAATCAAGGAAAGTGAAAGGTATGGATCCTTTGAGAAGCAAGAGCTCTGCCTCAGAAACTCCCCAATAATGGACCGAGGACTTTAAGGGGTTGATGGACAATCCTGATACTGTGCAGAAGACTCGTAATATATCCAAAATAACAATCCAATCGGGCAGCTCAGCTTTTGACAATAAGAGAATATCGTCGACGAACATGAGATGTAGAATCTTAATGATTCTAGTAACCTTTATACCAGAGATCTTATGTTCGACAGTGGACATTGTAGAGCATGAGGACTCGATTTTTATCTTGAATAAAAGGACATACGGTAAACAACATTTAAAATTTGGCCTATCTAAATAAAATTGAAACTTCTAGACGGACCATGTTCGGATATGATCAGGGAGGAATGAATCGAAGCCCTATTTGTTAAGGAGATTTCTTTATGGTAGAATCTGTAAGATTTAAACTTGAGTACCTTTCTCGGGTTAGTGGGTGATTCTTCGCATTAGTGAATTTGTCCCAACCTGCAATGTAAGAATACAAATCTTAGTATGGGAATTCTATTCAAAAACCTTATACACCGAAGAAATTAGAAAAAACAAATCGTATTAGTTATCTGAAGATCTGTAGCAATCCTGATTCCAATAAAACCCCTTCCCATGGAAAAGCATAAATGGAAATAATTCAGAAACATTACTATGTGAGGGTAATTGAAAAGGGTATTATTATGTTCTTTCTCTTAAAAACAATTGTTGGTACTTGTACCTTCCTGGGTAAGATGAATTGGATTTGAGGTATCATGAGCAAATTGAAGAAGAGGTATTGTACAGTATAATGGGTTTCCATCGAAAAATAAAGGGACCCATCATTAGATTGTAGCCGCATAAGATGAATTGGAGGTTACAAGTAAACAAAATAAATAAACATGAGTTCTTTTATTTGGATTTCAAAAAGGCCAAACGAAATCTAGTATGAATGGTGCCATACCATTTCTGTAACACAAATAATAGTTTCCGTCAATTAATATACTACAATGATTAAAACGAAATCGCATTTATCTTTAAGTGTACATTGTAACAAATCTTGGCACAAAATATTACAACACTATAATGGTTATTGAGAAAAGAAGGTCGAATGAAACTACCAAAACGATTATGAAATTTTCCTCCGAAAGGATTACATAAATTTGATAAACTTAGGATAAATTATGAAATACACATTATATTATATATTTTAAGAAAACCATTTTCAAAGGTATTGACACTATAGAAAACCCAGGGGTCTCAGGATAAAGACAAGGTAGTTGACTAAGAGTTTTTCTAAAATATGGATATAGTCTGGGATAGACTACCTGTACTAATAAAAATATGGCTACAAAATAATGCCCAGAAGCTTACAAGCTGGTATCCATCTATTTTTCAATGGAATATCCTAGACAAAACTCAAGACAAAATGTAGTTTCTATTAGTAATCTCCCTTAGGAAAAACCCTATCCTTTGTAGTTGGGTTCTAATTTATGTTTAACTAGATCATGAATCTTATAGAAGAATTCAATGAAACAAAATCAAGGACAACACTCCTATACACACATGAATGTGATATAAAGTACAGAGTAATATATAAAACTATTTCATCATTCATATAAAACTATTTCTACTTCTAATCCATGTGAAACTCAAGCTAGAGGAGTAATCCCATTGGTCATTAGGCTGGATGAACAGGCCTGGGCTATACCTAAGTGCTCAAGAAGAAGACACGTTATTTTCCTAATAACTCCAAATGCTCAAAGGAATAAATAATGAATTAAAGATTTTACTAACTCATGTATTGGTCGATTCATTACACCTCATAGGAAGAATTACATTCTCAACTTTAGGTACACCCTTGTATTATTTCCCTTTCCATAGTTTGTGCCATGACTTATTCAACGTCGTGGTGGCTCATACGTAAGGTTTAAACCATGTTTCGTTTCTAACAAAAAAAAAAGGATGGTGAATGCATATAGCACTAAAAAGGAAATTCCTTTTTGGTAAGCCAATAATGTTTTTAAGAATCGTTGTAAGTGAACTATTGAATATAAGGTCATGATATTAGTGAGATATATAAAATATTAGAACTACATGTATAATTCTAAGGTATGTAATTGACTTAACCCTTTTATAGATCATCCTAACAAAACAAAAAAAACATATGAAAATTTGGGTCTCGTACATATGGTATCAGAGTTGTAGGTTACATCACTTAAGTCTGGGGTGACACCAGAAAAATATTTTGTTAAATGAAAAATATAACAAACAACATTTCACTGTTACAAATAGACTATGTCAAAAAAAAATTGGTAAAAATGTCAGTGCAGAATGGAGAAGAAGACAGACCTGCAAGAAACAACAATCAAGAGCTTCCTAGAAACCCAGAACATCACAGCAAAGGAATTTCAACCACCCAGGTGTTGGAAATGATGAGGAATCGTATCGTGGAGTTGCAAGTGTTTAAATTTGATAATGAAAAATTAAAGAAATCTCAAGAAGATCAATACGAAATTAATGAAATGTTGTTACATAGCATAGCAACAAAGAAGAGTCCAAAGAATAATGAAATGGATGAGGAAGTTAGTAAAAATTCCTCGAAATATTATAGTCATGAAACTAAAAGAGAAAACAACTCTTCTAATGACACACACATGACTGAAAATAAAGCCTCTACCGCAAGGAAAATAAAACAGATGGACCATTTAGATGGAGAATTTAAGAAAATCATGCCATCAACTTTTAACGGTGAGTCCATAATCGGTGAGGAGGCAGAAGCTTGGTTGATTGGCATAAATAAATACTTCCAGATATACAAATACTCTAGTAATATGAAAGTAAGAATGGTTATTTACAATCTAAAAGGTAAAGCCAACATATGGTGGAAAGACATAAAATTGACCAAAGGACTAAAAGAAAAGAAGATGGAATGGGAAGATTTTAAGAAGCACTTCAATAAACAATACTTATCTGAAAGTTATTATAAGAGAAAAAATAAATATTTCTATGAGCTAGAGTTAGGAGAGATGTCCATAGAGAATCTAATCACTAAATTTCTGGAATTATTGAGATTTGTATCTTATATAAAAGATGAAAAGGTAAAACTTCAAATTTTTACCTCAGTCATACAGGGACATAATAGAGTTTGATAACCCAAAAACCTTGAATGAAGTACTACGAAAAGAAAGGATTTGTTATGGTCAATACAAACAGAGATCGGGAAATCCAAAAGCATGGAAAGAAAATAAGCAGGAATCATTAAATCAGAGGAAAAACAGTTTCAAACATTCACCTTTCTGAAATATGAACAAAGGACATCAAGAAAATAACTTCCATAGAAATGTGCCACAAGTACAAGGAAGTAAGACAATTAACTTGGGATTCAAGAAAGAAAATGATAATCCTAGAGAACCATTGAAATGTTGGGGGTGTGGCAAACCACATTACTGAGAAATTGTCCCTATAGAAATGTTGCAAATAAAACCATTTAGAGCATACAATAAGCTTCAATAGTTGGAGATATTGAAAAAAGAATTCATAGAATCAATGTAGTTGTGGATGGCAGGCAAGCAGATAATCAATCCACTATTGTGGAAATTGAAGGTAAAATTCATAACAAAAAAGTATCTATTTTAATTGACCTAGGAGCTAGTCTAAGTTATCTTACCCAAACTTTAGTAGAATCAAACAAAATAAAGAAGGTAAGACATGCCAAATCCTAGTTGGTACAGTTAGAAATAGGTACAAAAATAAAGGTAACAAAATCTATTTCTGATTGTTAACTGAGTATAAGTGGACAAAATACAAAGATAAATTTGATCGTATTACTTTTAGGATCATATCATATAATTATTGGAATGGACTGGTTAGAAAATCACAAAGTGATACTGAACTATTATAAAAAAATCATTTGTATACAAGGATGAAGACGATATATCAAGAATAGTACAAGGAATAAAAAAAACAGATTTTGTTAGAAAAATATCATCAATGCAATTGAAAAAGTGTGTTAGTAAAGGATGCAAAATATATGTTATTCAAGTAACAAATCTGCTAGAGAGAGAAAGAGAACCAAGTTTTGAAGACTTTTCAGTTCTTCAGGGATTTAAAGATGTATTCATGGAAGAGATACCAGAACTACCTCCAATGAGATAAACATATTTCTCTATTGATCTACTATGTGGAGCACCAGTATTATTTGTCAAAAAGAAAGATGGAACACTAAGATTATGCATTGGCTATGATCAACTGAATAAAATGAAGATTAAAATAAAATACCATTTACTTAGGATCAATGATCTATTTGACTAGGTTGGAGGAGAAAAATAATTCTGCAAACTAGACTTGAGATCTGGTTATCACCATATCAGGATAAAGGACAAAGACATAAACACAACATCATTTAGAACACGTTATGGACATTATGAATTTGCATATATACCATTTGGACTTACTAACACACCAACAACATTTGTGTGCTTGATGAATAGTATATTAAACTAGTATTTGGAAAACTTTGTACTGATTTGTATTGATGATATATTAATCTATTCAAAAAATGAAGAAGAACATGAACAACATTTGAAAATGGTATTACAGACTTGAAGAGAGCATAAATTATATGTTAAGTTTGATAAATGTGATTTTTATCAAAGGAAGATATAAGATTTAGGACATGTGATATCGGAAGACGGTATTATAGTAGACTCTGAAAAGATTAAAGCAATTATGGAGTGGACTATTCCTAAAGATGTAGTAGACATATGATAATTCATAGGGATTACTAGAGGTTTATCGAAGGGTTTTCCAAAATCGCCTACCCTATTACATCATTGCAGAAAAAGGGGACAAAATTTATTTGGTCTCAAAAATTCCAAGACAGTTTTGATAAATTGAAAGTTCTATTAACTACAACGTCGATACTTAAAGTCGATGACCTTTATAAATACATTATAGTACGTGTGGATGCAATCAAAGAATGATTAGGAGGAGTAATGACACAAGATGTACATGTCATTTGTTAAGAATCATGCAAATTAAAGGAACATGAAATAAACTATGTAACTCGTGATCTAGAATTAGCAGTTGTAATTCATGCATTAAAAATGTGGAGACATTATTTAATGTGAAGAAAATTTCTATATCTAATAGATAACAGTGGTTTGAAACATGTGTTCACTAAATAATATCTCAATGCAAGATAAGCGAGGTGGTTATCTTTTCTAAGTGAGTTCGATTTCTAAGTACGACACATCAAAGGAAAGGAAAATAAAGTTGTAGATGAACTAAGTCAGAGAAATAATGAGTTATATGAAGTAATTATCAGCAAAGAAGAAAACGATAATGATGACATAATTAAATCTCCAAGTAGAAATGATGTAGAATACATCAAAACAGTAGATCAATTGTAGAAAAATGAGGGAAAATTGCACAATACAGATTCCAGTATCGATAAAAATGGACTATTAAGGTTCAAAAATAGGTTATATGTACCTAATTCGTTTGAATTGAAGATGATGATCCTGAATGGGATGCACAAAATTTCCTATTCTAGTCATCCATGATACTAGAAAATGATAACAGCTCTAAGAAAATAGTTTTATTGGCCTAATACGAAATCTGAAACAGTTGGATACTTATCTAAATGTTTAGATTGCCAACAGGTAAAAGAAGAACATCAACATCCGACAAGTCTTTTACAACCTCTTCCTATACCAGAATGGAAATGGGAAATTATTTCAATGGACTTCATTATAGGTTTTCCTAAGACACAAAGACAAAACAATTCAATTATGGTAGTAATTGATAAGTTAAGTAAGTTTTCACACTTTATACCTATGAAATCTACTTATAAATAAATTAATATCGATGATATTTTTATGAAATAAACATTTATACTGCATGGGGTTCCTAAGATGGTGATTTTGTATAGAGACGTTAAATTTACATCCAGTTTTTGGAAGGAATTGTTTGTAGGTTTGGGTACTAATTTGAATTTCATCACAAGTTACCATCCACAGAAGGATAGGCAAACAAAACTTACGAATCAAATTATAGACTATGTGTTAATAATGTACGTAAGAAAAAAGACAACCAAGTGGGAAGAATATTGATGCAGTCCCCCTACCTCAGCAGGCAACTGTGACCTCCAGGTCTCTGGATTGATCTTCTTCTAAGCCAAAATGGCTCTTTAGGCTCCTGCTGGAACACTTTGAATGAATCCACAGGTCCGTTTGTCCTCTGGCATAGGTCTTGAGAAAATTTGTGTGCGTACCCCCTTTCGACGCTCTTCTCTATTATGAAACAACACACTTTTCACGTTTCAGGACTCCTGCATGCGAGCTCTCCCAGGCTCCTTGTCCTTCGAATCACCTAACCCTGAAATAGAGCCTAGCTCCCACTATCTCCTACCTTCACTCCTGACCAACAAATATGATCGAGACTTTTTGAAAAGGAAATTTCAGATTTCACAACTTCGCGAATCCTGATGTAAGTTCCCTTGACTCTTCAACCTCTGAAACCTGAAATGTCAATGAAGGTTGACTTCTCTAATGTGACGAATACACGCCACCTGTTTCCCACTAATTTCATCTTTTCAGGACTTTTGAGCGAACAACCAACAGTCGTTCCTTTTCCCCTATGATTCCCTGAATTTCAAAATCTTTCCTTTGTCGAGATTGATGGCTGTCAGCCTCCCTCGATCCAATGGCTAATGTTCTCTCGGGATTTTAGCCGACCCAGAAAATCCACGACACTTGACCTAGATATTACCTTCGGCCAAGGTAAGAGAAGCTTTTCTCATTTCGTGACTTCGCGAATACTGATGTCGAGTCTTTCACTCTTTAATCCCCGAATGTCGAAATGCTGAAATGTTGAAATGGTCTCAACGACGATTAACCCCTGACCAAATCTTGGTCCATGTGACTTCTTCCTCCATTACCATAGCCCTACTCCAAAGACACGTCACGTTTCACGACTTCAGGGTTTTCAACGCAAAGTGCCCCAGCTCCTTGTCCTTCGAATTGTCGAAATGTCGAACCCCGAAAGGGTCTAACAGCTCCTTAGCTCCTCCCTTAAGTCACTTTTCATACGACCAGATCCCATGACCTGGTGTTATTCCTTCCAATGATTTCGGGGTTTCATGATTCGGGGAATCACGATGCAAGAGTTCCTCTTGTTCTCTGTCTTTCGAATCCCTGGTCCAAGAAATGTCGAAATCTCTCTGCTGAGAGATCAACGCCTAGGTCCTTTTGGAACTAATGACCACGATCTAACTGGATCGACAGCTCAAAATCTTTCAGGCATTTTCCCGAAACCTTGATCGCTTTCCATGTGTCCTCCTGTGGACGGTCACGATGCTTTCGGGATTTTTTCGAGTCCTCTCCTTTGCTTCTATGAGGGTTAAACCTCGTTCTCCTCTTTCCGGATCTGATGTTTATTAGTCCTTTGCACGAGATCTGATGGCCCTGATCTATTCTCCCATGTGCTCTTCTCATGTTTCCTGGACATAGACTCCAACGATCCAGATCTTGTCCTCTGCCCGATCCAACAATAGTTGTGCTCTTCCTCCTGAGCTTTCTTGGCTTTTTGACTTAGAAGATTTTCTAAGTCTCAAAGGTCTTAACCTTCAACTCTTCCTCTTGCGAGCCCAGTTCCTTTAGGTCTCGTCTACGTTATAGAAATGGTGTCCCTTCTGAGCTTCATCCTCTCGGAGATTTACTACTGCACACACTTTGCGTTTGAGGATCTTGAATAACTCAGATTCGAGAAGTTTTCTTGAAAATAAAACTCCTTACACCCACCTGGCGTTCTCCTGATCGATGCACACCTTGCAGAGCCTACAGAGTATTGAGCAACTTTGTGAGTGTCTTCTCTTTGACACTTCTTTTTCATCAGAACTCGAAATAGAGTTCTCTGGTGCACTCTATGCACTCGCTAAATGCCCTCTTGGCAGATCTTTATAGAACCTTTAGTAGTTTTGTCTTCCCTGTTCCTTCTCTGCGCAATCTTCACCTCCAGAGTGTTCAGTAAATCAGAGGATTTTCTTGAGCTGTGGATTCTCCTGGTGTTCCCACCTGGCACGTTCTTCTCTGATATTAGATGAAAGATTCAGATATGCACTCCTTACGTTGGCTACAAAACTTCCTCTGTTTTGTTTTGCACAACCTAAAGAACCCAGATAGAAATTGAAAAACTCACAAACAGATAGTAAAATATATCTATCCCTGCAAATGAGAATCTAACATACATCTATAGCATTCACACGAAACATAAATACATGAACAACCATATGCAGGAAAAACTGCTTTTCTATTAATCTATGTGTCTCTATATAGATGATTTACAAAGGTTGGATTGTAACCAGTCTCAGCTCTCTCTCGAGACCTCTCTGCTCTGGTCTCTCCTCCTATCACTCTCTTCTCTGTGCTATCTCTCTCTCTGATTACAAAGAGGTCTCTCTCGATCTTATCCTCTACCTCACCGTCTCTGAGCTATCGCTATCACAGAGCGGCTCCTACGGATACATTACATAAATGGATGCCCAGTCCTGACTACGTCTTGGGCTTGCTGCAGGAAACCATTAAAGGAAACCTCAACCACTACCTGTACAAAGGCATGGTCTGGCATTAAAAACCTTACAACATTTATTGAAATTTCAAATTTCAAAATTAATAGGGTTGTGCCTCACCCTTTCTCCATTAAATGTGTGTTGGATGTCCTAGCTGGCTGGCACGCTGTTGACATGGAGAGATGCTCATGAATCATACTCCTCAGATGGAAAAATCATGATCTCTTGATCATGAGCTCCTCTTCTCCAGTGTTGAAATCCACCTGGATCCCAAACTTTCCCTTGGAGTTGTCCATCTACTCCTCTACTTCGTTGTTGTTGCTATTGCTGCCCTACTGCTCTTGCAGGCTCCTTTCTGCTCAACTTCTCATTCCTGGTAGTCTCTGTTGCTAAACTCAACATGAGCCTTATAATTTCTTCAATTACCTCGTCCAACTACTCCAGTGGATGGCTCTTTGTATGCAGTCTTCTTTTCCACACTTATGTCTTCTCAATGGGCATATCTGCTCGATCTCCCCTGCTATCTCTCTTTGTGGCACTAAGTGGCCACTCTGCTGTAGACTCCATCTCTGCAGTCTTCTCACTAAACTATTGCTCAGCTTCTTCCTGTGGAATTTCTACTGCTGGCATTTCTCCTGCTGGCATACTTCCATCTTCTTCCATCTTCTCCCCAGGTTGGTATGCTCCACTACCTTCTTCCAACTTAGCCTGTTGGATGTGAAAATTTTATACCATCACCCTTCTCTCCAGGGCTTCCAATTCTTCACACAGACCAACAAAGTTTATGTTATTCGCTTCCTCTTCTTCTTCTTCTTCTTCTTCTTCTGTAGCTTCCAGTACTGTAGTGATCTCCTGTTCATCTTCCTAGTTGAAAATTTTGAGCCATTCTATTGAATTCTCATCTTCTTCTCCTTGGGAAAACATCAGTGTCTGCTCCATTTCTTCTTCCATGATAGTTTCTGCTGGCTATCCTTCTTTTGTTGCTACATCTGCAACACATGCTTTGGCCTCAACTGGGTTGCTTGGTAGGGACACTTCTATTCCTCTAATGATCATAATTCTCTTCTGATTCTCTCCTGTCAGCCCTCCTTGTTGATCTGAACTCTCCTCTAAGTTCATGAGACTCTCATACACTCTGATCTCTTTCCCCTTGCCCACCTAGAAATTTGGGAATTCTCTACTGCCCACTTGGCAGTCTATGAGACCGACTGGTCCCATCTCATTGCCCATCTAGCAATCTGAAATTTTGGCACTACTCCCCTAGCAGTACATAAGACCTTCTGCTGATCTCTTCCCATTGCCCACCTGACAACTTGAAAGTTCACTTCTTCCCACTTGGCAACTTATGAGATCCTCTGCTAATCTCATACCATTGTCCACCTAGCAATATGAATTTTCGTTGTTGTCCTATTGACAGTCTTTGAGATTCTCCAGTGATCTCATTCCATTGCCCAACTGACAATTTGAAAATTCGTCTCTGCCCTCCTGGAAGTTCATGAGACCTGGATTTGATCTCTCTTCCCCATCACTGAGGGTTTCTCCAACTTCTATCTCATAGATGCAAACCATCTATGTGTCACTGAGTTTTTCAACATACCTCAGCCAGTTCTTCAACTCTTGTTGTTGTTTCCTGGCCAACAAATTTTGAACAGGCCATTTGGCTTTCTTGTTCAGAGGCCATTCATACCTCCAATGTACTTTTGCCTCCTGCTGCAACTTTAATGTCAGTTGTTCCATTCTCGCCCTTATCTCAGTGAGTTCTTTGTCAATCTCTGCTTTACTCATCTACTGGTGGTCTCCTCTTCCACCCCGCTCATGGCCTTCAGTAGCCATTTCCATCTTTCACCTGCCCTCCTGGCAAGCATATGGATCACTCTACGTCTGAGAGAATCTCCATGTCCTCCTACATCTCGCCTGGCTATATATCATTTGTTGCACACCTTGCAACAATCACCACAGAGCTTTAACACCTTGCTTCTTTCACTTTTTGTATACATATGAATCTCTACTTCTAATTCCACTTGATGTTACCATAATTTCTCCCACCATCTCTCCTTTGTCTGTGAACAAAGTAACGATCTCCTCTTTCTCTTTTGTCTGGAATATACAGAAAAAAATCTTCTCTGATACCACTTGATGGTATCAGACAGTGTCCCTTCACAATCCTCCTCTTGTTTGTGATATGAAAATATAAAATCTATTGGCTCTAATACCACTTGATGGTATCAGATAGTGTCCCTTCACAGTCCTCCTATTGTTTTTGATATGCAAACATAAAATATATTGGCTCTGATACCACTTGATGGTGTGTATCAGAGTATTTTCTTTATCTACTCTGCCTCCCTCTGCCTGCAGTCTACAGACAAAAAGTAGCTCTGATACCACTTGATGCAGTCCCCCTACCTTAGCAGGGTTTTGCGACCTCTCAGTCTCTGGATCGATCTTCTTCTAAGCCAAAATGGCTCTTCGGGCTCCTGCTGGAACTCTTTGAATGAATCCATAGGTCCCTTTGTCCTCTGGCATAGGTCTTGAGAAAATTTGCGCGTGCGACCCCTTTTCGGTGCTCTTATGTGTTCTGAAACAACACACCTTTCGCATTTTGGGGTTTCGGGACTCCTGCATGCGAGCTCTCCTAGGCTCCTTGTCCTTCAAATCACCGAACCCGAAAATAGAGACTAGCTCCCACTAGTTCCTACCTTCACTCGTGACCAAAAAATATGATCGGGACTTTTCCAAAAAGGAAATTTCGGATTTCACAACTTCGCGAATCCTGATGTAAGTTCCCTCAACTCTTCAATCTCCGAAACCCAAAATTTCAACGAAGGTTGACTTCTCCAATGTGACGAATACATGCCACCTGTTTCCCACTAATTTTGTCTTTTCGGGACTTTCGAGCGAACAACCAACAGTCGTTCCTCTTCCCCTATGATTACCCAATTCCGAAATCTTACTTTTATCGAGATCGATGACAGTGAGCCTCCCTCGATCCAACGTCTTACATTCTTTCAGGATTTTCGCCGACCCAGGAAATCCATGACACTTGAACCAGATATGACCTTCGACCAAGCCAAGAGACACTTTTCGCATTTCACAACTTCATGAATCCTGATGTCGAGTCTCTGACTCTTCAATCCCCGAATTCCGAAATGTCGAAATGCCGAAATGGGCTCAATGACAATTATCCCTTGACCAAATCTCGATCCATGTGACTGCTTCCTCCGTGACCACAGCCCTACTCCAAAGACATGTCATGTTTCGCAACTTCGGGGTTTTCAACGCAAAGTGCCCCGACTCCTTGTCCTCAGAATTTTTGAAATGATGAACCCCGAAAGGGTCTAACGGCTCCTTAGCTCCTCCCTTAAGTCAATTTTCATATGACCAAATTCCATGACCTGGTGCTATTCCTCTGAATGATTTCGAGATTTCGCGATTCGTGGAATCGCGATGCAAGCGTTCCTCTTGTTCTCTGTCTTTCGAATCCCCGGTCCACGAAATGACGAAATCTCTCTACTGAGAGATCAACACCCAGGTCCTTCTAGAACCGATGACCATGATCTAACTGGATCGATGGCTTGAAATATTTCGGGCCTTTTCCCGAAACCTTGACCACTTGGCACGTGTCCTCCTGTGGACTGTCACGATGCTTTCGGGATTTTTTCGAGTCCTCTCCTTTGCTTCTACGAGGGTTAAACATCGTTCTCCTCTTTCCGGATCCGATAGTTATCGGTCCTTTGCACGAGATTTGACGGCCTAGATCTATTCTCCTATGTGCTCTTCTCTTGTTTCCTGGACGTAGACTCCAACGGTCCAGATCTTGTTCTCTGCTTGATCCAACAGTATCTGTGCTCTTCCTCCTGAGATTTCTTGGCTTTTTGACTTAGAATATTTTCTAAGTCTCAAAGGTCTCGACCTTTGACTCTTCCTCTTGCAAGCCCAGTTCCTTTAGGTCTCATCTGCGTTATAGAAACGTTGTCCCTTCTGAGCTTCGTCCTCTCTGAGATTTACTCATGTGCACACTTTGTGTTCGAGGATCTCGAATAAATCAGATTCAAGAAGTTTTCTTGAAAAGAAAAGTCCTTATGCCCACCTGGCATTCTCCTACTCAATGCACACCTTGTAGAGCCTACAGAGTATTGAGAAACCCTGTGAGTTTCTTCTCTTCGACACTTCTCTTTCCTCAGAACTCGAAATATAGTTCTCTAGCGCACTCTATGCACTCTCTCAATGCCCTCTTGGCAGAGCTCTATAGAGCCTTCAGTAGTTTTGTCTTCCCTGTGCTTTATCTTCTCAGTCTTCACCTCCAGAGTGTTCAATAACTCTAAGGCTTTTCTTGAGTTGTGGATTCTCCTGGTGTTCCTTCCTGGCACGTTCTTCTCTAATCTCAGACAAGAGATTCAGATATACACTCCTTGTGTTGGCTACATAACCTCCTCTGTTCTGTTTTTCACTCCTTGTACAACCTAAAGAACCCAGATAGAAATCAACAAACTCACAAATAGATAGTAAAATCTATCTATCCCTGCAAATGAGAATCTAACATACATCTATAGCATTCATTCATGAAACATAAATACATGAACAACCATATGCAGGAAAAACTATTTTTCTATTAATCTTTGTGTCTCTATACAGATGATTTACAAAGGCTAGACTGTAACCAGTCTCAACTCTCTCTCGAGACCTCTCTGCTTTGGTCTCTCCTCCTATCTCTCTCTTCTCTGTCCTATATCTCTCTCTGATTACAAAGAGGGATCTCTCGAGCTTATCCTCCACCTCACCGTCTTTGAGCTATCGCTATCACAGAGCGACTCCTACGAATACATTACATAAATGGATGCCCAGTCCTGACTACGTCCTGGGCTTGCTGAAGGAAATCATTAAAGGAAACCTCAACCACTACATGTACAAAGGAGTGGTCTGGCATTAAAATCCTTACAACATTTATTGAAATTTTGAATTTCAAAATTGAGAGGGTTGCGCCTCTCCCTTTCTCCATTAAATGCATGCTGGATGTGCTGGATGGCTGGCACACTGCTGACATGGAACGATTCTTTTGCAGCAAATATATACACTTAGTTGATTTCACTTACAATAATGGGTATCAAGCATAAAAAAAGATGAGTCCCTTCGAAGTTTTATATGGAATAAAATGTACAACTCTGATCAGTTGGGATAATCTGGTTGAAAAAATTATGGTTGGACCCAAAATAATCTAAGGAATGGAACAAGTGGTTAAAAGGGTACAACAGAATGTAAAAGTGATGCAAGATCGACAGAAAATCTATGTAGATCTAAAAAGGAGACATCAGGAATTCAATTTTGGAGAAGATGTTTACCTTAAAGTCAAAGCAAGGAGGAGCTCCCTAAAACTAGGGAACTATTCCAAATTGGCACGAAGGTTTTTTGGCCCATTCAAAGTATTAACTCGAATCGAACCAGTGGCATACCAACTAGCACTCCCTAAAAATTTAAAATTTCATAAGGTTTTTCATGTTTCATTATTAAAATATATATATTCATGATCCTACTCACATCATTGATTGGAAAATGGTGCAAGTAGAACCAAAAGGCGAGTTCTAAGTGGAACTTCTATGCATTCTGGAAAGGAAAGAAACAATACTTCGGAATAGATCCATCGCCCAGGTAAAAGTGCAATGGAAGCATTTTAGTCCTAAGGAGGATACTTGGGAATTGGAAGAAGAAATGATGGAATCTTATCCAACTATGTTCCAAGTGATAAATTGAGGAAAAGACTAACACTGAGAACATTGTTATACTTAAGGGGGAGAGGATGTGACATCCTAAAATATTAAAATAATTTATTTTAAATGTTATTGTTTTAAAAATAAATTTCCGTTTATGGACATTCGGATTTGAAATTGTGAAGGCATGTAATTATTATTTTTGTGACTATTGGGAAAGATTTTGACTTGCCAACTTTCCTCTTTTGATGGACACATGTATGAGATAGATTTTTAATAAATTAAACATTGGAAAACAAGTGGAACATCTAGGCTAAAAGTAGTTGACTATGACTGCATGAGTGGGGAACATGTTTGAGTTAACTCAGAGTTGAGTTTTACAAGTGTCAGAAGTTGAGTTTTGTCACAGGTAGCCCTAAACAATCAGGGATTTGTAAATCTATGAATTTCCCAAGGAGGGAAATGGATGGAAAACGTCCTAGGTAATGAGAAAGGAAATATATACAACATATGTGTGAGGCAAGATGCTGCTTAGTATGTTTTGGAGATGACTATTTGTTGTTATGAGCAAAAGTGGTGTTAAGCAAATGATTCTCTGAACTATACAGAGAGGCAGTGGCTAAGGAGTGAAGCTTAGTTTTCTCTTATGGAGTCATGGTTAGACTAGGGGGTGATCAGGACAAGTAATATTGGTTGTTTTGTATCTACATTTCAATGGAACCTGGTGGTTCCATTTGTTTTCTAGCATCACAGTTTCAGAGATGTATTTTTATAGATCTGTTTTAATTACTATTAGATGTTAAATTTTATAGTACAAGAGTTGATCTATATATGTGTGTTTTACTGTTCATGTTGGATATATATATATATATATATATATATATATATATATATATACATATATATTGATTCACATGTAGCTACAAAATTGTAGGTAGCTAAAGAATGGTATGTATGTTATAGAATTAGTTTTTATATAGACACGTGCATTCTTCATGAGTTAAATGGATCACCTTCATTAGACATAGCATCAAAATATGCATTTTATTGATAATCATAAGAAAGGGATATGAATAAATTCTATATAGTTATATGAATTTTTAGGCTTTGGAAAAACTACGGTACAACAATAATATGGCTCCTAAAAATTTACAGTTATGGAATATCTAGATAAAGAGGGCTACAAAACTTAGAGAATAATGAGTAGAAGTGTTTTTAATTGTCCTTTTAGAATACTGAAATAAATAAAAGAAAAAGGAAATAAAATACATGTGTAAGTTTTCTCTTTTGATAGTAAGATACAAATTACCATAATAATGAAATTATCTATGGTTTACAGCACAAATATTACCTGATATGTATTTTCCATTATTTCTTGATCAATACAAGTATACTAGAAAGCATGAGTAAATTAATTACAGAAATAAAGAAATTCTTTCTATCTATATTATAGATTTTTTTCCAACTTATCGAATATATTTCTCACAAGAACAATGTATGAAATTCATGTATTAATTAAAAGGAAATGCAATTCCAGAAAGACTATGTGTACAAGTACGATATATCACAGATAGGTAATGGACATTGTAGAGAAAGAGAACTCGATTTTTATCTTGAATAAAAGGAGATACGGTAAACAATATTCAAAATGTGGCCTATCTAAATAAAATTGAAACTTCGAGACAGACCCTATTCGGATATGACCGAGGAGGAATGAATCGAATCCCTATTTGTTAAGGAGATTTCTTTATGGTAAAATATCTGAGATTGAAACTCAAGTAACTTTCTTGGGTTAGTGATTGATCCTTCGAAACAACAAATTTGTCCCAACCTTCAATGTAAGGATTGTTATCACACAATTTGTACTTTCCCAAAGCCTAAGGCAAGTGAGGCAAGATTGGCGTAACAAGGGGGTGACCTGTTATTGCCACCTTAATAGGAAACCCCTCTCTGTTTAGGAGTATATCAATACTACCCCAAGGGATATGTCCCTAGTGAGCTAAAGGGATGATGAAACTAAGGAAATGATGCAAGAATACCCCCCTCTCACCGGTCACTCAAGTTCAAAGGTTGTTTATTTCTTTGAGAGATGAAGCAAAAGTGAAGATGAAGTGTACCTACCCAGAACAAGACAACAAAGACAAAATATGGAAGCTTTCAAGTACACAATCATGTTAGTTCTTCATCAAACCATGAACCTTTGAAATATAAGATGGCTAATATAAAATTGCAGCAATATGAAAGTTTACAACAACCATAAGTGTTTTATAACAACTGCAAGAAATATGCCTTGGAATTGCTTGAAAAGACAATGAAAAAGTAGCTTTAACTAGGAAAAATGATAATCAATTGTCACAAGCATTTTCTGCAATGTCTAGCTATCATTAAATGTTCGTTTTGCAGAGAATTTGCTGCAGTTAGATGGTTGTAGCAATCTTTTGTAACAAAAACAAGTATTAGTGCTTAGAATTGCAAGAAAATATCATGGAAACTTAGCATTTATCAAGTAGATTGTTTGGAAATTATCATAAGAAATTTATGAGTGAATTAGATGCAATTTATGTAGGTTTATGTAACAAATAAATGTAGATTAGTATGGTTGTAGTAGTGATTTGCAACAATAGCAAGTTAACTAGTGAATTAGTCTAGTTTAGAGTTAGTAGAAGTTAGAAAAATCTTCAAGGAAGAGAGTTTGAGTGTTTGTTTGATCAATCATTCACTAAATCAAGTGGACAAGTGTATTTATGGGGTGATGGATTTAATAGGTGGCAGATTTCACTTGGAACTAGTAAAAACAATGATCACATTTCTCTAAGTGAAGAATGGATCTTAGAAGAGTTAACACTTTAAGTCTTCCATTATCTAAAATTTAGGGGAATGAGCTACTAGAGAGTAGGCACTTCTAGACCATAGCATCTTCTTCCTCATTAGACTATTGAAATATATTAAAATCAACAACAACTAGATAATGAATTCTAAAGTGATAGTATTTTAGGGTTTAATTAGAAGTTTATCTAGGTCAAATCAATTTAGTAAAGTATAGCAAATGAAGAGAAAAGAAGTAGTATCTTAAGTCCTTTACTCCTAGGGCTTTCCAAGAAACAAATTTCATAATGTTTAACATGAATAAGAAAATTGATTTGAGATCTTTTCATCGATGTGACTTATCAAAGAATTGTATTAAATGAGCATAAATTGAAGTGCGCCATAAAGAATGAAAACCTCAATAATAAAGAGTGATAAGCATCAAATCTGAACACAAAAACTTGATAACGGATTTCATCCCTGATGGACTACGTCTCTGGGTCCTACTCTCAATTGGGTAGGCCTTTTATTAAATCAACAAAAGAATTTGGAAAAATACATAAGTATACCTCATTCTGGAATTAAGTTGCAGAAGTTTTTCTCAGATCAGAAGAAAAACAACACCATTGAATTTGTGGTGTTGAATTATCCAAAAATGACTATCTCCATGCCTCAATATGACTCTAGCACTTCCAAGCCTAAGAGAATTTTTTTCTCGGTTTATGTGCTTGCAACCTACAATTAATTCATCAAAATTTGCCTCGTAAAACATGCCCAAAAATACTATTGCATGCCTTAGATCTCACCTCATGCATTGGAAAAATTCCATTTTTAAATAAAAAAAGTGGGTGAAGTTAGCAATGTGGTCCGTTGGCCTAATGGTTGGCGGATGTTATTAAAAGATTGGTGGCTGGAGAGGTCTTGGGGTGAAACCCGCAGGCCTCCCCCTTTTGGCTAACAATTATAACTAAAATGCATGGTGGCGCTAACCACCATGATCATTTCCAAACCTGGAGGATACGCCAAAGTTGTGGTTTGAATATAGTGGAAGTCTTTCATTTACTTGGTGAAGTCAGATATAGAGGGATCTACCACTAGATTTGGTGGAACCTCTACCAGATTTGGTGGACTGACCCATTTTTAATTTTGCAATTTTGGTTACAAGCCCTCATTAGGAATTTTCTCGCTTCCACGTGGAAACCCATGAATGGGCCACATGGTGTCCATTCATTGGCCCATGTCACCTACTTAGACAGTCAACTGCCATGTCACCTCCTGCCTAGTCATTTTTCCACATCACCTACCATATGGCTTTACGGATGCCATGTGTATGCCACATCATGTACAACATTCCAAGTGAATGTACGAACTTCCACGTGGCACTTTTCCATTGGTCCACATACCGACTTGAAAATTCCAAAAATGTGTGACACGTGGCAACCTCTGGTGCTGCCATGTCATCATGTTGATATCATCATGACACATGTTGATCACTGATTGTTCCACATACCCTATACAGATGTTAGCGTCATCCATACTGATGCTGACATCAGCAATATGGATGTTGACTCATCCCTGCTAACTAAGCTAGGTTGACCAAAACTTTGACCACAAATATATTTCAAATCGTAACTTTGTTCGATGAATCGTTTACGTCATTGGAAATCTTGTGACGCGCTCTTTGCGACGATTCCAATTTTAATGAGTTTTGAGGAATTTTAATTTTTTCCCTTTCTAAACATGTTGAGGCCATTATGAGATTACTAAGGAACTTCTAAGAATTATGAGTTATCCTTAGGCCTCTCTGGATCATTTCGGATTACTCCTTCCCACTAAGAGCTTTTGGACCACCAAAAGACTCTAGCAATAAATAGGTAAGTGAGGGAAGAGGTCCCTCACTTTGTCTTTCTTAATCCATTTTTCCTTGCTTGGATGTGTGCCCTTTAATCCCACCCGAAGATAATTGACATCACCTCTGTGTGAAGTCCTCATCCTTTTGTCCAGGATGATATCTTATTTTAACTCATCCAAGTACTCAGGAGAAAACTCATCGACCGAAGCAAGCGAAACCTCCTCACCTTGATCCATAATTATCGAAGGCTAAAAAAGTTTCAAGTTTTCTATGTTTACAACTAAGTAAATCTACATATAAGAAGGAACATATAACTGGAAAGAATTGGTGTCGATTTTCTCCAAGATGGTGAATGGTCCATATCGGATAGGTTTGAGTTTCTTTCCTTCACCCTTCAATCACTCCTTGATGATTTGAAGCCATACTTGGTCTATGACCTGGAACTGATGATCAACCTTGTGCTTTTCATGTCGAGCTTTATATTGTGCTTGACTTTTCTCCAACTGCTCCCTGACTGCTTGGTGCACTTGCTGGATCCTTTGAATGAACTTGCAGGCCCTGTCTTCATTTATCTCTTCCTTTGAATCAACATATTTTCCATACATCAAGTCCAAAGAGACCTTATGCAAGTATCCAAAGCATGTCTCAAATGGAGAACACTAAGTGGAGGAATGTAAGGTTCTATTGTAAGCATGTTGAATATAGGGTATCTGGTCATCCCACAATTTGGGATGTTTACTGTAGTAGGCTCGAAGAAAATGTACCATTGTTTGTTTAACAACCTCTATCTGACTGTTAGTCTATGGATGAAAATTCATACTCATCTTCAACTTGGTGTCCATCATTGTCCACAAACTTTTCAAAAACTCTCCAAGGAATCGAGTATCTCGATCTGAGATAATGGATGTGGGAAACCCAAAGTGAACCCAAACATATTGAAAGAAGAGATTAACAGTCTTCTCAGAAGTGACATTCTTTTTACATGGAATCAAGATACACAGCTTTCTAAACCTATCCACTACTACATACAAGTAGTCATGACCGATTTTCGACATTGGTAAACCCCCTACAAAGTCCATGGAAATACTTTCCCATGGATGAGATGGAACATAAAGTGGTGATTACAACCCCAATTTTTATTAGTGGGCTTACAAGTAGAACACATCACACACCCCTTTACATACTTGGTTACAATTTCTTTTATGTGAGGCCAGTAAAAAAACCTTTGCAAATGAGCCATGCTTTTTCCTACCCCAAAATGCCCAGACACAAGAGAAGTGTGAGCTTCTCATATTACATGAACTCGTTCACTTTTAGGAATGCATAGATTTCCAATATCGTAGAGTAAGTTCTCCTACAAACAATAGTTCTCCACCTTTGCACCATGGGTTAGCTTCTTAAATACATATTTAAAATCTTCATCAACAACATATTTTTCAACATAGATATCATGAGATAAAGAAGCATTCTTCAAAACAATAGAAGCAACAAATTACAATAGGAGGTATAGAAAGCATATTAGCTATTTTTTTACTTGTACCCTTTTTATACTTGATTACCAAATGGAACTATTGAAGAAAACCCATCCACCTGTAATGTTGAGATTGTTGTAGCTTGGATTGTGCTTGGAGATATTGTAAGGGCTGGTGATCTATATGTATGATTGTTTTCTTCCCTAACAAGTAACGCTTCCATTTTTTCACACTTTGAACTAGTGCATAATGTTAACGCTCAGTAAATTCCCAAAGGTTGTCAGGGTAGAAGAAATTTACAAGAGGTAACTTTATCCAACCACTTTGAAACTGGAATCTAGCCCTACCAGTTTCAGAGAGGGATCTCTCTATGCGATTTAGCTATGTTTTAACTTTGAGATATTAGGCTAGTTAAACAAAATAAGATTGAATGGTTTGTTGTTGTTTTTGTTAAGTTGGATGAAAAGGGATTTTACGCCTCCATTGGGCTATGGGGTCTGTATTATAAAGATAGAGGTCTAAACAGAAAATAAAAATATTCTTTTCATAGGGAAAGATAATGCATTCATTGGATTCTTTAGCAATAAAGTGATGAATAGCCGAAAAGATGAGAATATCAATTAAAGTAAAGAAGCATTTAAGAATTTATTCACTGTAATATCAGAAAGATAAACATTTAGATCTTTCAAAGCTGGAAACAAGGTATACAAAGATAAATCCTGCAACATGCGCTACTTTTAAAAGATTAGATTAGAAAACAATATGATAACTAAGGGAGAAAAGCATTTAACATAGAAGAGAAAACATCACCAATGAATAACACGCGAGAATCCTGTGAAACGTCCCTTCGTATTACTAGAAGATCTCTGGATAAAAATTACAGTCTTTCTAGTTACAGGGCGTAAAGATCAACCCTTGGTACTTCAAAGTTTGAAGTATTTATAATAAAAAATTACATACGATCCTGTCATTAAAGATCAAGATGAGGCAATTCTAAATTTAGCTAACTAACTCAACAAGATACAAAAATTCAGGAACTGTTTGATGATGTGTTGAAATCTTCATGTTGATTTCTGAGGTAAACCATTGGTGAGTCCTCTGCATGACTTCGCATGATTGGATTGTTGACTAGACTTGGACACCTCAGCTCTTAATCGATCAAATTGCATAGCTCTTCCCATCGAAGGTGACTAGGAATGATGACTTTGAGTAGTCTTCGGTATACTTCATCCATCTTTGTATACTTGGAAAAAGTTGGCTTGACTATGAAAATGTATCGGATCTCATGTTGGATGCTGATGTATGAATATAAAGCTTCTAAGAATGCCTTTCCTATGATACTTCCCTGTATTCCCGAGAATTTTGAACTATCTTTAGCCACGGTGGCTAGTTTCTTTTTTATAATCAGAAAGTGTCATTAACTTGTCATTTATGACCCTTAAACCAAAGAGGCCTTTCTTCTACAGAGCTTCAATTTTGCTAAAAAATCATTGCACTCCTATGTCCATGGTCTGGACTTTTTCCTCCAACTGTAGCATCAGTCCTCTTTTGGTTAGGACCCTCTTGACCTCGAGGATGGTTTATGTCCTATCTTCAATTTTCAAATCCTCTAACTCTTCTCTAGTTTTTGAATTCAGGAATTGAATGATCTCAGTGGCTTCTGTGGGTATCTCTCCCAGTTCTCCTCTTATTTTCTCAATAGCCTGATTGCTTCTTTACACTAGTTTGTTTTGCTTGAACATGATTTGTACCATAGGCCATATTTCATTTACAGACTAGGTGATATCCATCCAGACACTTTCCTTGACCTCAGCAAGTGTTTTTCCTTCCACTGTTTGCTTTTGAAGCTATTGCAATTCCTGTTTGAGTTTGTCTGATGTTTGTTTCTTTTTCAGAGACACAAAATGTATGTCATCTGAGTTAATCATTCTCCTTATCTACTCCACAGAAAATATCCTCATGGGTAGATACTTGGGAAACTTGTATGGAGCCAACTCATATCCATATACTCTTATCTCGTTGTGGTTTTGGTAAAGATACCAGTCTCTAGTTTTTGCAAGGTCTAAGAGGTGTAAAATCCTCTGAATCTCCTCATTTATTCTTGGTTCGGGTCTTCCACTGAGCATGCTCACCACTGGATGGTAGAACTGCTCGATAAACTATTTGAAATTGAACTCTGTTAAATTTTGTCTGAGTAGTGAAGTCCAAGCTGTTACCGCCTGTGGCCTCCCGTCCTTGTCCATTTTCTGCATTGAAAAGGAGAACATGTCCTCTTGAAAGAAAGTGAACATGTAGGCCAGTATTGAGGAATACCAGAACATTCCTTCCGAGGTGAAATCTGAGAACTGCTCGTGAATACTGTCCACCAGGAAAGTGCTATAATCAAACTGAGTGGTGGGTCTTTCTTCTGTGGAGAAGATGGACAAAAAACCCAATATGGGTTCATCCACCCATTTGTCAGAAAAATAACCAAGAAGAGCACAGAGTGACGAAATGACTTGGCTTCCCTTCTCTGAGAACAAGGAGGAAGGGTGCGGGGGATTTGTGTTGGGGAGATGGGTGACCTGAGGGAGGAAAAGCTCACAAATTTGGGCTCTCTGAGGGAATGATAGTTTCTTGTACAACTCCGTGATGACTTCGAGATTGAAAGGGGAGGAAGATTCAATTCTGGGTATCTGCATCATCTGATCAATGGCTTCTGGTGTAATGAAGAACATAGTTTCTCCTGATGAAGATACTATGGCTCTCTGGTCGGGGAGGTAATGAGCCTGGCATTTGAGGGTGAATTCAGGGAAATGGTGAACCTGGGGGAAAAGATACAAAGGAAGGTTGGACTCCCATAGCCCAATTTCATCTCTTTGATCTAAGAAATTCTCTTTGAGCCATGAATGCAAATCCGTGAAGTTGAATTCGCACCTGGTGTCTGCGATTAAATGATCTTTTTCGGCCAAATGGATCCTTTCGAGATCAACAGGAGATGGGAGAAAAGGATTTTCCTTGACCTCTTCTTTCTTGGATTTTGGCGCCATCACTGTGAAAATACCTATAATTCAAAAAAAACATTAGTGGGGATGGTTGTGGTTTTAGACAACTGACTGGAATGGAGGTAAGACAGGGATAATATCTCTGGTGCGAGGACAAAGTAAGCAATGGGAGAATGCACAGAAAGAGTAGTTTTGAGCAAACGGATACCCATTGGGCACAAAGGACAGATCAACAAACTAGCAGATAAGTTATCCAGTAATAAATGGCCAACGGGTCTTTTGGAGTGTGGCATGGCAGGTAACAATGAATGACGAATACGACCGGGTGACATGGTGGGTGTTGATTGGGAAGTGACCATGGTGAAGGGACTTGTAACGTGTGAACAGGGTGGAGTGGACTGACAAAGTTATGAGATGTGATCTTTAGGGAAAAAAGTGGAAAATAATGTCATGGGGCGATGGGGGGTATGTCAGAAAATGATGAGTGGTACGTGGTGGGAGTCTGGACCAATGGATTCCTGCCACGTAGAGAAAAGGGCCCGCCAGAAAACCACTCCATTCCGGACCCCCCCCCCACTATTAAAAGAAGAAAGGTCAAGGGGGTCCAAAAAATACCATCAGTCATCCATCAGTGCGCCTGTCGTTGGACCGTAGATCTGAGCGCGATGTTTAACCAACATTCCAGACACCCCCCCCACCATTAAAAGCAAAATGGTCAGGGGGGGTCCAGAATTCAATCTCAACCGTGGATTTAGGCATCGACGCCTCAGTCGTTCATATGCGCGTCTTTGTTATACATGATTCTGGACCACCCCCTTACCGTTAAAGGTAGAACGGTCGAGGGGGGGGGTCCGGAGAAACTTATCAACCATAGATCTCAGTGCCAACACCTCAACTGTTCATCTGTGCGTTGTCTTTAATCTGTGAGCGCAAACTCATTTTTTCTTTAAAAACTTAGGATAAGCGCTTTAAGTGGGTTTGTCCAAGCTTTCCCTGTTTTTATCACCATGGGGTTAAACATTCAACTTTCAAACATCAAAGATAGGGTTCAACATCGATCATCATGCATGTTTTATTGAGATAAAGAAAAATACCCTATGCTCTAACCTAATTACCTATGACATTTAGCCCAGATTAAACTATTGGACTAAGAAATTACTCTATCCTGGGGTTATTTGACCAAGATTAGGCAGTTTGGTCAAATTTATTCACTAGCTAACCTAATTTGCTTGGCTAAGATTAAATAGTTTAGCCAAGATTATTCACTACTCCTATCAACGTCAATTTAAAGGACTTGACCATGCTTAAATTGTATGGACCAAGTCATTGTTATTGCATGGGGCTTTATTTAAATTTCTTTTATGCCCTCTTTTATTCTTTTTCTTTCTTTTCTTTTTCTTTTTCTTTTTTTTTCTTTTCTTTTTCTTTCTTTTCTTTTCTTTTTTCTCAAATTATTTGCAGAATGAAAAACCATTTGGCAACCAAAACAATAAAAGGATAAAATTTTCAGTCACCAGTTTATCCTATAAATTATAGGGTTATAACACATACAACTCTTTATCATATGTAGGATAGTTAAAAACAGTTTGGTTAAAAGTTTCAGAGTGGTAACATATAGGCTTACGATACTACATCAATACTGCACCCATGGCGTAACCGCTGGCATCTATCTCAATCTCAAATGGTTGTTGAAGATTCGACAATGCTAATACTGGTGTTGTACTGATATTTTCCTTCAAAGTGTGGAAGGCCTTTTGTTTCTTTCGTCCCCACTAAAAAGTGTTCTTCAGACTGGTCAAGGCATGCAAAGGAGCTGCAATAAATGAGAAATTTGCAATGAATCTCCTCTATTACTGAACTACACCCAAGAAGCTTCGTACTTTGGTTACATTTGTGGGCTCAGGCCAATTTACAATTACATCAATTTTGGAAGGATCAATTTTCAATTCTCCTCCTCCTACAATATGACCTAAGTAGATCAGTGCAGTCTTTCCAAACTCACATTTGGACAATTTTACATACAACGTTTCCCTTCACAAAGTATCCAATACTTGCTTTACATGTCGTACATGTTCATCCCAAGTCACACTAAATATAAGAATGTCATATAAATACAAAGTTATAAAGTCATCTAAGAATGGCCTAAATACATCATTCATTACATGCATAAAGGTCGTTGTGGCATTACAAAGCCCAAATGACATAACTAACCATTCAAATAGACCATGTTTGGTTTTAAAGGAAATTTTCCATTCATCCGGTTCTAAAACCCTGATCTGATGGTAACCACTATGCAAATCCAACTTAGTTAAATAAACAACATTCTTTATTAATCAAGTAAATAATCTATACGAGAAAGAGGGTATCGATTTTTCACCGTGATTTTGTTTAAGGCTCGATAATCGACACACATTCGCCATGTTCCATCCTTCTTTGGAACCATCACAATCAGAGAACTGTTGACAAAGTGTCCTTAGACACATAATTTTATTGATAAGGAAAAAGTGATTACAATCTAAAGTGAGGACTCATAATCAACTTATTAACCTCACTTGAAGAAGGAGATTGTTTATATAGCTCAACTCTAAACTAAAAACCAGGAGAACAACCAATCACATAATCACATGAGTATGATAGGTTTCCTTTACATAGAATCTAGGTGTCCTTATCCTAACAAACTAAAATAAACTAATTTCTAAAAACATTTATACTATAAAATACTTAGACTATAGAACTTTAGGATTATGAGGCTAATAATCCCCCCTTTAATCCGAAAGTTCACTTTTACAAATACCAATTTCATCTCTAAACTTAGTGAACTTTATTCTACTAAGAGGTTTGGTAAAAATATCTGAAGTTTGATCTTCAGATGGACAAAACTGAGGCTTGATGATGTCTTTGATGATGAGCGATATGATGAAGTGGTACTTGGTGTCAACATTTTTAGTCTTCGAATGAAATACTAAATTCTTGTCCATCTTTATTGTTAACTGACTATCGATCAACAAGGTAGTTGGTGATTTTTGAGTTTCACCAACATCCTGTAAAATTATGCATAGCCATACAATCTCACATGCTTCTTCCCAAGCTGATATGTACTCTGCCTCTGCTGAAGAATTGGAAATTGTTTCCTGTTTTTTGCAATTCCAAGATACTGTTGTTGAACCCATATTAATTAAATAACCTAAAGTGGATGTTTTATCATCAATGTAACCTACAAAATCAACATCTGAATATCCAACAAGTGTAAAAATTGTGTTCCTTTTGTAGAGAAGACCAAAATATTTTGTACCTTGAATGTATCTTAGTACCCTTTTTGCTGAATTCCAGTGACTTCCTTGGTTCCTACATAAACCTTGAAAGTATACTAGCTGAATATGAAAAACATGGTCGAGTATTTGTCAAATAAATGAGACTTCCAACCAATTCCATGTACTTTGTACTGTTTACCAATTCCCCCCCTTCAAATTTTGAAAGTTTCAATTTCTGCTCCATGGGGGTAAGAGAAGGTATACAATCTTCCATGCCAAATTTCTTTAACAATTCAGTGGCATACTTGTTTTGACTAAGGAATATTAGGTCAGGATGTTGAGATACTTCAACTCCAAGATAATAATGAAGTGTCCCTAAATCAGTCATTTTGAACCTTGCTTTAAGTTCTTCCTTAACCTGTTTGATGTGAGCGTTATTATTTCTTGTTATGATTAAGTCAACAACATAGAGTACAAGTATCACCATGATCTTATATTGCATTAAAAAATACAATGTATCATCTAATTCACTTTGCTTAAAACCCATATTTCATAGGTACTCATCCATTTTTTCATACCAAGCTTGAGGAGCTTGTTTCAAGCCATATAAAGCCTTCACAAGTTTGCTAAATTTATGTTCTTTTCCTTTAGCTTCAAAACCTTGTGGTTGAGTAATGAAAATATTTTCCTTTATATCATCATTCAGGAAGGCACTTTTGACATCCATTTGATGTAATTTCCAACCATTATGTGCAACCAAATTGATAACCATTTTGATAGTATTCCATTTAGCTGTGGGTGCAAAAGTTTCTTCATAATGAATTCCTTCCAGTTGAGCAAAAACTTTAGCAACAAGTCTTGATTTGTACTTGTCAATTTTACCATTGGGATTGTACTTTACTTGATAAACCAATTTACAACTAATGGGATTAACATCATGTGGACAATCAACTAAGTTCCAAGTCCCATTTGCAAGTACTTAATCATATTCATTAATCATTGCTCATTGCCATTATTTATGTCCATCTGCTTCAACAAAAGAAGCAGGTTCAGTGGAAGCATGAGAAAAATTTACTTCTACTCTTGAAGATCCCCTAGTTCCTATTTTGTTAGTTTCATGTGAATCAACATATTTGAGAAGTTGTTCAGCCCACTTTGGCTTATTATGTTGAGGGGAATTTGGATCTGAATTACCATTATTATTGAAAAGAGGATTTCCAAAAAATGAGTCTCTTCTTTCATCTGAAATATCTGAGGTTGGAGAAGATTCTTTTGAAGATTCAGTATCATAAGAGTCTTTTGTAGTTTAATTATCATATGAATCATAAGAACTTTTTGATAAAGAGATTTCTTCTGGAGAAACAAAGTCTTTTTCAAAACAAAATTTTTTCTTTGACTTGTTCTTCTTACCTTTACCCTTAGTGTTTTTCTTCTCTAAACAACTAAGGAGATGATTAATATCATCTAAACTATTACTTTTAGCTTCATAAAAAATTACATCTCTACTGACGATGCGTTTTCCATATGAAAGCAACCTATAGCCTTTCTTTTCATCACAATATCCAATGAAGGTACACTTCATACTTTAGTTTTCTAATTTAGTCCTCTTTTCCTTAGGAACTAAAGTATAACGTGTTGAGCAAAAACCCTAAGATGATTTACCTTGGGTTTAAAACCGTACCAACCTTCATAAAGTGTTTGTACATCTAAAGTTGATGTAGGTGATCGATTTCTGAGATAAACTACAGTATGGACTGCTTCATCCCAATATTTTGTGCTCAACCCTTTAAACTGCATCATAGATCTTGACATGCCCATGAGAGTTTTGTTCATCCTTTCAATAACTCCATTCTTCTATGGAGTATAGTAATTTTTTAGTTTCCTCTTTTTTCCATTGTCTTGGCAATAATCATTTAATTCAGTGGAAGTGAATTCACCTCCATTATTTGTTCTCAAAGATACAACCTTTTCTCTTGTTGCATTTTCAACCATGTGTTGAAATTTTTTAAACTTTTCAAAAGATTGATATTTTTCCTTTAAAATGAATACCAATGTCATTCTAGTGTAGTCATCAATGAATAATATAAAGTATCAACATCCACCAAAATAATATTCCATTGGACCACATATATATTGATTAAGGTTGGTTGTCATTGATGTCAACCCTTGAAGAAAGTCCGATAGTGAATTTCGGTAGCACAAAGGTTTGGGTAATGGACATAAGGTTGTTTCATGTATAATTGTATGAGTTTTAATATATTTGAAGGTAATACTATTCTATATGGATAGTACATGCCATGCCATTTCTGGTGGTATGTGGAACGTCACATAACTCCTCATGGTTTGAGAGTTATGGCCTTACAAAGTTGGAGGACCCTCATATGTTGGCTTGAAGCCCCAAAAGGTCAAAGAAGTAAAAGAGCTTGCAAAGAAGAAATTATTATTTAAATGATAAAGTCAAGTGACAAAGTCAAGAAGGATTATTTAAATAATAAAGTGAAGTGACAAAATCAAAGAAGATTATTTAAATGATAAAGTGAGGTGACAAAGTCAAGGAGGAATGTTTAAATGATAAAGTAATGGAGAAATTTTTAATTATGGAAAGTGGTTAACCCTAAAAATGAGGAAAATAGGTTAAGTGACCTATAAATGGGTTAAGTGACCTAGAAATGGGTTAAGTGACCTAGAAGATGTTATTTGGAGAGTATAAATAAGAGGCAAGGCTCCCTCATTTTATATCACACTTGAGCATATTGAATATCTATAGGTGACTAAGGTAAAAAAAGGATATCTACGCTGAATTTCAGAGGGAAGGTGAAGAAAAGAAGGCCAAAATTCAAGGGAGGATAAATTCTTTTGATGATGCCTTCTAAGGTATGTTATTTACAAGTCATCTCACCATTTTCGCAATAATTTTTTTTTCTAGAATGATTCAGACTGTGAAATTGATAGGCCATTGAGGAAACATATACAAGTATCTGTGGTAAGAAATTCAGCTTGTGAGTCATTTTATTTTTTGAATTACCCTTTGTAGAAAATAGGGTTTGTAGCTAGTCCTGAAACTAGTCTAAAACAAGTGTTTTGGGTAAAAACATCATCACTTATTCATAATAGATCAAAATTCAGTAAGACAAACGTTTTTTGTTAAATTACAGTCTGTAGTATGATGTGAAACAATTTCATATCGATTCCACAAATATTCTGTGTGGGGCACGCTCTACAAGGTCTCTCTCTAAAATAATCCAGAATTCAGCAAGGTATGCCATTTTTTCTGTAACTCCTTTTCTGAGAGGTTTCAAGTAGTGACACATGGAGGAATTTCATAAAACACACTGAAGACCATTTTGTATCAGTTTCAGATCTTTATTCATTACAGGTACAAAGTTATGATTATTTCAAGTTAGGGTTGTTGACTAATCCAAAACTAGTCATGTGAGACTAAAGAAAAGTTTGATGAAAATGTTAGTCTCTTGTTGTTAAAGTTAAGGAAGGTTTGCAGGTATGTGATCATATACACCAGGTTTATTACAGAGTTACAAATCATATTTGGATGATTAAATTGATGAGGGATTTTGGTTAAGGTACATGTTGTGTACATGGTTGAGACAAGTAGTTGATGAGTTGGCACATACATGAGGTGTATAGTTGATGATGTTGTTACATATTGATGAGTCATAGTTGATGAGTAGTTGACACATGATTGGTACATACTTGGTACATGGTTGGTTGCACTTGTTTATGGTACAGGTTGATTACAGATTGTTTGGTACAGGTTGGTGCATGGTTGATGCACGTGTTTATGGTACATGTTAATTACAGGTAGAGGTACAGGATGATGCATGGTTGATGCATGGTTCAGGTTTATTGGTATAGGTTTACAGTGGTATATCTCACAGTGATAGTGTGATAGTGGTTCCATCATTCTACTTCTAATTCAGGGAGGTTGGACGGGGCAAGGATAGGTGGTCGTAGACACCTTATGGTTGTAGTTGAAGAACATAGGGGGTTGTAACCTCCTTATGGTTGTATCCAGAGAATTGAGGAGTTGGAGCTTCCCTCGGGTTGTAGCCTGAGAAACTAGGGGTTTGGAGCCTCCTTCCAGTTGCAGCTGGAAAACAAAGGAAGTTGGTGATTCCAATGAATGTAATTGTCAAGACATATAAAAAAAAACATTCAGTGGTTTTCTCCCGCTTTGGGTTTCCACGTAAAACACTGGTGTATTGTGTATGTGTATGATTGTTCATTTTTTCATTTCTCATTATTGGATGATAATTCTACATTGATATAACACTTGGATTATTTGGTTTAAAAATGATTATAATTTATCTATTACTGATTCACCCCCCCTCTGAGTAATCCAACAATTGATATCAGAGCAGGTTCCTTCAGAAATCAGTTTAACCACTGAAAGGTAGATCATGGAGAGTAACAAATTGTATAAAAATGGAATACCACAATTTGATGGACATAAGTATGATTTTTGGAGCATAAGGATGAAGACATATATACATGCATAGGGATTTGAAATTTGTCAATCAATTGTAGATGGATACACAGCACCAATAGTTCCACCAACAAATGACAAAGCAGTGAAACTTGGTCAGAATAATTCCAAAGCCACAAATGCACTTTTGAATGGTCTCAGTGAAACAATATTCACCAAAGTTGCACATTGTAAATCCAATAAAGAGATTTGGGACAATCTTCGAAATATTTATGAATGTGATTCAAAAGTCAAAGAAGCAAAGATTCAAACTTACAGAGGTCAGTTAGAACAACTAAAGATGAAGGGAGATGAGAATATTTCAACCTACTTCTTACAGGTCGATGAAACAGTGAATGAAATCATAGGAATTGGAGAAGAAATCGAAGAATCTATAATTGTTCAAAAGGTACTAAAATCTCTTCCTATGAGATTTGACCCTAAGATATCAACACTAGAAGAAATATTAGATCTAAACTCAATAAAAATGGATGAACTGCATGGAATATTCACATCATATGAAATGAGAACTGAAAAAGAAAATCCAAATGTAAAAGAAGCAGCTTTCAAAGCATCCAAAATATCAAAGCAAAAGGAAAAGAAACAAGAAGAACATAGAAGCAATAGTGACGTCTCGGAAGATGATGAAGAAGTGGCCAACTTCATCAAAAGACTGAACAATGGAACCGACGATAGGTATAGAGGTAAGCTTCCTTTCATTTGTTTTAATTGTGATGGTATTGGTCATTTTGATAACAAATGTTCTTATAAGAAAAAGAGAAATGATGAAGGTTACTCAAAAGGCAAACAAACATATAAAGGCAAAAGAACTACAAAGAAAGTTTTCAAGAAAAGTTTATGCACCAAAGAAGACATCTCATCATCAGATGAAGATGAAGTTAGTGACAGTGAGATAGGAAGAGTTCTATTCATGGAAGTAGAAGACTCTGATAAAGAAGACTCCAAAGAAGAATATGAATAAGTCGAAGAATAAATTGAAGAAGCATAAGTTGACTATCGAGAAGAATTGATGTGTGCCATAGAATTTATCATAAGAGAAAAGAAGAAAAAAAAGAAACTACAAGCAGAACTAGACAAGAAAGAAGACACTCAAGAACTAGAAAAAAGAATCACAAATTTGAAGGTTCAAATAGAAGAAGATAAAATAATTGAAGAAGCACTCAAAGAACAACTAGAAGAAAAGAACAAGATCATTGGAAATTTGGAAGCAGATATTGTCACATTAAGAAAGGATATTCAAAAGAAAAATATGCAGAATAGCTCAAAAGTTTTGGATGACATTATCAACAGTCAAAAATCTCATCTTGACAAGTCTGTACTTGGATACAATTAGATAGAAAAGGTATCAAGCTCCAAAACAATCAAAGGGGATAGGAATATATACAAGGAAGATTACAAGGACACTCCTCCACCGAGAAGATTCAGATTTCAGAATCAACAACAAACAAATAGGCCTCAAGAAGAAGAAGGATTCATAAGAGCACCTCCTTTCATAAGATATTCAACTCCCAGGTATCAAACTATATTTTTTGGTTTATTTTATGCATATAATAATTTTGGACATAAAGTTGTGAATTGCAGAGCTAACAAAAAGAACATAAACAAATTTGAAAGTCATACACAAAAGGGTTATCCAAGAAGTACTAGTGAAACACAGAGAATAAGTTACAACATGTTTGAATCTTTGAGCATTGAAGTGGAATGTTACAAATATAACAACTTTGGACACATGGAAAAAGATTGCAGAATGACAGTCCCTCCTAGAGAAGCGCAATAGAATAACAACAGTCACAGAAAGGAACCTTGGAAAAGGACATGGATAAGAAAGCATAAACAGTATAGCAATGAATAATGCACACTCGCTCTACAAGCTAAGCATAAGAAACGTGGTTGGTATGTTGCCAGTGTTTGTTCAAAACACATGAAAGGTGATAGAGAAAGGTTTCTTACATTAAGAAAGGAAAGAGATGGATTAGTCTCCTTTGGAAATGATGATTCAGCTAAAATCAATAGAAAAGGCACAGTCAGAATTGGGAACAAGAATACAAAGGCAGAAAATGTTCTACTAGTAGAAGATATAAAAAATAATCTTCTAAGTCTGAATAAAATGGGTGACCAAGGTCATAAAGTTACTTTTGATTCACAAAAGTGACAGATAAGAAAATAAGGTTCAGGAAAATTGATTGCCACAGCTGCAAGAACTTCAAGCAACGTATATGTGTTAAGTGAAATTGGAAATGAAAAGTGTTGTCTAGGAAAGGAAGATGAAAGTTGGCTATGGAACAAAAGAATGGGTCAAACACATTTTGATAACCTTGTCAAAGTCAGCAAAAGAGAAGCAGTCAGAGAAATGTACCAGATCATGAAACTAACCAACACTTTATGCAAGAATTGTCAACAAGGAAAGCAAACAAAGACCAGGTTCTAATCAAAGGAATATTCAATGACAAGACCACTGGAAATTATGCACACTAATCTATTTGGGACAACTACTACAAAGGGTTTAAAATGTGAGAAATATTTTATGTTATTAGTTGATGATTATACAAGAATGACTGCAGTTTGTTTTCTCAAGAATAAGTCAAAAGATTTTGAAAACTTTAAGATCTACAAGGAAATGGTTGAAAATAAAATGGATTCAAAAATAAAATTCTTGAGATCTAGTAATGTAGGAGAGTTCACTTAAAATGAATTTATGGACTACTGCAATATTCATGGAATAAAAAGGCAATTCTTCATTGCTAGGACACCTCAACATAATGGAGTTGTTGAAAGAAAGAACATGACAGTACAGGAAATGGCTCGAACAATGCTAATGGATTCCAAATTGACAGATATATTTTGGACATAGGTAGTGCATACAATAGTTCACATTCAAAACATAGTAATGCTCAGAAAAAACACTAAAAAAGATCCCTACGAGCTATGGAAAGGAAGACCAACAAATGTGAAGCACGTCAGAGTTTTTGGAAGCAAATGCTACATCAAAAGAGAATATGGAAGAATGGGAAAGTTTGACTCTCGTGTGGACAAAGGAGTACTTGTTGGTTACCCAAGTACAAGGAAAGAATACAAGTGTTACAATATGAGATTGAACAAAGTTGTGGAAAGCATCAACGTAACAACTAATGAAACAGGAAGATCAGAATCAAAGGAAGAAGAAAATGAATCAATGGAACAACCTTTCGAAAAGGAAGCAGAAGATGAAAAAGAAGTAGAAGAGGAATATGAAGAGAATCTGACAGAAGTAGAAGACAAAGTTCAGCAAGTGTCTCCAAAGACACCTAGCATACGAGTATAGAAGAATCATCCTTCAGATCAGATTATCAGAAACAAAGATGCAAGAGTTGAGACTAGAAGAAAAATCTATTCACCGGAATAAACACACCTATCACTCTTATATACAATTGAACCAAATTGTTTTGAAGAAGTCGACAATGATGAATTTTGGAATAAGGATATGGATGAAGCATTGGATCAAATAGAGAAAAATTACACTTGGGAATTGGTTCCATGACCAAAGAATAAGAATGTGATCGGCACAAAATGGGTTTTCAGGAATAAATTGAATGAAGATGGACATGTTACAAGGAACAAAGCTAGATTGGTATGTAAAGGATATGCACAAATTCAAGGAAACGAATTTGAAGAGACATTTTCCCCAGTTTCCAGAATGGAAGCAATCAGTTTTATTTTAGCTTATGCATGCTCCAAAAACATTAAAGTGTACCAATTCGACATAAAATCAACTTTTCTGAATGGGTAACTTGAAGAAGAAGTCTACATTGAACAACCAGAAGGATTTCATTTGTTAGATAATGCAGAGTATGTGTGCAAATTAAATAAGGCCTTGTATGGTCTAAAACGGGATCCTAGAGCATTCTAGACTGGATAAATATATACAATAGGAAGGGTTCACAAAAGGAAGTGCAAAAACCAACCTCTACATCAAGGTAAGTCACGGTAATATTTTATTAATTCAAGTTTATGTTGATGATATTATTTTTAGTAGTGATGATGACAGGTTAAGATAGAAATTTTCAAAGGATACGTAGAATGAATTTGAAATTTCATTACTTGGAGACCTATCCTTCTTTCTGGTACTTCAGCTATGTCAAAGCAACCAAGGAATTTTTATTTCTCAAACCAAGTATATCATAGAAATTTTAAAGAGGTTTGGAATGGAAGATTGCAAACCAGTTATCACTCCCATGCAAACCAGTTGCAAGTTAAGCAAAGATGATGATTCAAAGTCTACAAATTAGAGGCAATATAGGTCAATGATTGACATCCTACTATATGTGACAACATCCAAACCAGTTGTAATGCAGACAGTTGGACAGGTGGAACGATTTCAAGCTGCACCAAAGGAATCACATGTATTAGCAGTGAAAATAATTTTCATATATCTCAAAGGAACAAAAGAGTTTGGATTATGGTATCCAAAAGGAAAGGATCTATCTCTTATTGCCTACATAGATGCATATTGGGCAAGTTGTATTGATGATCGATGAAGCACCAATGGAGCAAAATTCTACTTGGGTGAGTGTTTAGTATCATGGCTAAGCAAGAAACAATCATTAGTATCTCTATCTACAACCGAGACAGAGTATATTGCAGCAGCAAGATGTTGTACACAGATTCTTTTGATGAAACAAACTTTGACAGATATACAGGTTGAGTATGATGAGCCCATTCCAATCTATTGTGATAATACAAGCATCATCAATATCTCAAAGAATCTGGTGATGCTCTTGAAGACGAAGCACATTCCAATCAAGTATCACTTTCTATGGGAACACATTGCAGAAAAGAACATCAAAGTTGAGTATGTGGGAACAAAATAACAAGTGGAAGACATCTTTACAAAACCACTTCCACGAGAAGACTTTGAGTATCTTCGCCAGAGACACAGAGTTATTTCTACTCCAAAATGAATTATTTTGAATGCTTATCTTATATGTATTAGATGTACACAAGTACGCACCATAAAGAGGACAATCCAGTCAGGGGGAGAAGCCCCAGATGGAAAGATACCTTTTCCATTGATGACAAAGGGGAGAGATTCATTAGATGTAAAGGACAGAGGCATGATTTTAGGGGGAGAAATGGTCATAGATATGCAGATGAAAGAGGCATGGTTCCAGGGGGATCATGAGTGATATGACTTCATTATTTCATCAGAGTGTTTCCATCAATGCCAAAGGGGGCGAATGTTGATTAAGGTTGGTTTTCATTGATGTCAACCCTTGAAGAAAGTCTAGTAGCGAATTCTGGTACCACAAAGGTTTGGGTAATTGAGCCAAGGTTGTTTCATGTATAATGGTATGAGTTTTAATATATTTGAAGGTAATACTATTATATATGTATAGTACATGTCATGCCATTTCTGGTGGTATGTGGAACGTCACATAACTCCTCATGGTTTGAGAGTTATGGCCTTACGAAGTTGGAGGAACCTCATATGTTGGCTTGAAGCTCCAAAAGGTCAAAGAAGTCAAATATCTTGCAAAGAAGAAATTATTATTTAAATGATAAAGTCAAGTGACAAAGTCAAGAAGTATTATTTAAATAATAAAGTGAAGTGACAAAATCAAAGAAGATTATTTAAATGATAAAGTGAGGTGACAAAGTCAAGGAGGAATATTTAAATGATAAAGTAATGGATAAATTTCTAATTATGGAAATTGGTTAACCCTAAAAATGAGGAAAATAAGTTAAGTGACCTATAAATGAGTTAAGTGACCTAGAAATGGGTTAAGTGACCTAGAAGATGTTATTTGGAGAGTATAAATAAGAGGCAAGGATCTCTCATTTTAGATCACACTTGAGCATATTGAATATATATAGGTGACTGAGGTAACCAAATGATATATAAGCTGAATTTCAGAGGGAAGGTGAAGAAAACAAGGTTGGAATTCAAGGGAGGATAAATTCTTTTGATGATGCCTTCTAAGGTATGTTATTTACAAGTCATCTCACCATTTTTGAAATAACTTTTTTTTCTATAATTATTCAGACTGTGAAATTGATAAGCCATTGAGAAAACATATCCAAGTATCTTTGGTAAAAAATTCATCTTGTGGGTCGTTGTATTTTTGGAGTTACACTCTGTGGAAAATAGGGTTTGTGGCTAGTCCTGAAACTAGTCTAAAACAGGTGTTTCGGGTAAAAATGTCATAACTTCTTAATAACAGATCCAAATTTAGTAAGACAAAAAATTTTAGTTAGAGTAAATTCCTTAGTAAGTTGTGTAACATTTTCACATCGATTCAACAAATATTCTGTGCGGGGCATTCTCTACAAGGTCTCTCTCTAGAATAAGCCAAAATTAAGCAAGGTATGCCATTTTTTCTATAACTCCTTTTTTGAGAGGTTAAAAGTAGTGACACCTAGAGAAATTGCGTAAAATGCACTGAAGAACATTGGGTATCAGTTTCATATCTTTATTCATTAGAGGTACAAAGTTATGATTATTTCAAGTTAGGGTTGTTGACTAATCCAAAACTAGGCATGTGAGACTGAAGCAAAGTTTAATGAAAATGCTAGTCTCTTGTTGTTAAAGTTAAGGAAGGTTTATAGGTATGTGATCATATACACTAATTCTATTACAGAGTTACAAATCATATTTGGATGATGAAATTGATGAGGGATTTTGGTTAAGGTACATGTTGTGTACATGGTTGAGACAAGTAGTTGATGAGTTGGCACATACATGAGGTGTATAGTTGATGATGTTGGTACATATTGATGAGTCATAGTTGATGAGTAGTTGACACATGATTGGTACATACTTGGTACATGGTTGGTTGCACTTGTTTATGGTACAGGTTGATTACATGTTGTTTGGTACAGGTTGGTGCATGGTTGATGCACTTTTTTATGGTACAGGTTAATTACAGGTTGAGGTACAGGTTGATGCATGGTTGATGCATGGTTTAGGTTTATTGGTATAGGTTTACAACGGTATATCTCACAGTGATAGTGTGATAGTGGTTCCATCATTCTACTTCCACTTCAGGGTGGTTGGATGGGGCAATGACAGTTGGTTGTAGCCACCTTCCGGTTGTAGCCGGAGAACATAGGGGGTTGTAGCCACCTTCTGGTTGTAGCTAGAGAATTGGGGAGTTGGAGCTTCCCTCAGGTTATAGCCTAGGAAACTAGGGGGTTGGATCCTCCTTCTAGTTTCATTTGAAAAACAAAGGAAGTTGGTGCTTCCAATGAATGTAATTATTCAAGACATATAAGAAAAAACATTTTGTGGTTTTCTCCCGCTTTGGGTTTCCACGTAAAACAGTGATGTACTATGTATGTGTATGATTGTTCATTTGTTCATTTCTCATTATTGGATGATAATTATATATTGATATAACACTTGGATTATTTGGTTTAAAAAGGATCATAATTTCTCTATTACTTATTCACCCCCCCTCTCAGTAATCCAACAATATATCATTGTGAATCAACTCCAAGTACTTTGTTTCTCTCCATGAGATGGTTGGAAAAGATTATCGCTTTTGCTGGAAAAAAATACAAGCTTCACACTCGTAATTCTCTTTCTTGAAAGTTGGAAAACCCTTTACCAAATCTTGGGACTTAAATTTCAAGAGACTATCAAAGTTTAAGTGACCAAATCAAAAATCCCATAATCTAAATGAAGACATTTCATAATTCATTGTTGCTGCAAACTCTTCCTTTCTTTGGATAAATTTCCCATTCATTCTTAGTAACTTCCCATATTCATATCATGTCATTATTGTTTTCAAGTTATTCTTCTCTGAATTAATATTCACCAACCATCTTGCATGACTATTTGATGTCCAACTTGTTTGATTGTGACTAAGGATAAGATTTTTTTCTTAAAAGTGGGTACATACCAAACATTTGAACTCCATTTTTCACCAATTCCATGGAGAAAGAATTTCACTGAACCTTTTCCTTGAGGTATATGAGTTGTACCATCATCTAAATAAATGGAATTTAGTTGAACATCTTTATAATTCCAAAAATAGTCTCTACGATAAGTCATATGTTGAGTAGCCCCTGTGTCCAATATCCAATCATTTTCAAATGAATCTTCTTGTTGAACTGATGAAAAAACATATGCATATTGATCATCCTGGTAATCTTGATCCTCTACATATTAAGCTGATTGTTGAGAATTTGAATTTTATGTCTTCTTAAAATTTGGCAATTGATCATTGCTTGTAAGACAATTTGATGCATAATAACCCATCTTTAAACATATTTTACATCTGACTTGACCGAAATTTCTTCCTCTTCCTCACTATTCATTATTATTGGGAGGATTAATTTGAAAATTTTGTTGATTAAAATGGACACGACCTCTACCTTGACCACAACCTCGATTAGAAGACTGATGTTGAAAATTTCCAAATATTGATTTTCCTCTTCCTTCAGAACTTTCAGTGTTAGTGAAAAGAAGATCTTCTCCTAATTGTTTATTTTTTCAAAAGATTTACTATGTTGAGCCAGTAACTCACTAAGTGAATCAAAAGTCACAGTTGATAACTTCTCAACTATTTGAAAAGTCTCAAGAAAATTATTATAATATTGAGGAAAGCCATTTATCACAATGTAGACTAGAAAACTATCTTCAAGTTTAGGAAAACTTCCTTTGATGATTTCTTGATGAATGTTCTTAATTCTTGAAATGTATTCTAGTACATCACCATTATCTACTAATATTTTTTTAAGCAATTTCATTTGTATATCAACTCTATGAGATGCAGTAGGAGTATCAAAAAGCTTCTTGAACAGATTCCAAGAAGACCATGCATATTTGGAATTTTCAATATGTACAAATATGTGTTCAGTTACAGAAGAACCCATCAAAGCAATTGCTTTTTCATATTTCAAATTCCATTTAGCTAAAGAAGTAGCATCGGTTGGCTTAGCTAGAGAAATATCACCATCACAAATATCAAGCCATAATTCATTATAGATCAAAGTGTTCTACATGTGTCGACTCCAAGATTTGTAATTCTTGGTTCCATGTAACTTATATGATTCTGTGAATAAATTGATTAATTTTGACATGATGTTAGATTTCATTATTTCAATATTGCAAGCGAATAATGCACAAAACTCCAAAAATAGAGACACAAGGCACCAAAAAGAAGAGTACACTATCCACACAAAAAAACACTTTTAAAAGTGTTGTTGAAAAAGAAGTTTGAGAGAGTATTTCACTTGACTCTTCTCAACTCTTAAATTAGAGTTTACAATCAGAACTTTTGAAATTTGATCATTTTACAAGACTTATAGTCTTATACAAAAAGCAAATGTGCCCCCCCTTGAACTAGTGAAGTACTTCCTTTAAAAAAAATACATAAATCTTTAATAATTTCATAATCTTCTTAATGGTATAAATCATATATTTTATGCATTTACCCAGACCAACCTTCACTAAAAGATTGTATTTTTAAATCATTAAAAAAAATAATATATTTTTTTTTTATGGAATCAATTACCAAGCTATCACATATGGTGGAAAGCAGATCATGGATGACGTGACAACTAGCAGTTTTCTGGCCTCATCACTTCCATGAATGATATTCCTTCCAACAATTATGGAAAGGTAACCTCGAATGGTCCCAGAATCTGAATTTTCTGGGACAGCTGCACCTATTAGTTTGCGCCCGTACTTGATGACTCCTTGGCCTTCCCATACTATTGCAAGAACAGGACCAGAACTAAGGAATTCACAAAGGCCATTGAAAAATGGTCTTTCTTTCAGATCATAATAATGTTGCTCAGAAAATTCCTTTGATGGAACAACCAACTTGATTGCAAAAAGTATGTAACCCTTGCATTCAAAACGGGAAACAATTTCCAAAATCAGTCCTCTTTGCACACCATCAGGTTTGATCGCACAGTTACAGTTTGTTTGCACTAGATATCTTGGATCTGAATCAATGTGTATCGATTACCTTTTCCAGATTCAAACATAAAACAGATTGCAATGCGAAGAAGAGAATAAAAAACGATGGCTAGAGCTAGATTTTTTTTTAAAATTGACAAAACCAGATTACCATATTTTTACATATCTGCAGAAATTTACAGAGGTTGAAACATTGAAGCATGGATATTGATATTTATCAAAATATATATCTCTTTAACAAGAAATTTCCAGATTTACATAGATATGAAACAATTTAAAAGAAAAAAAAAATATCCCTCTACTTGGATTACAACTGGTCTACTTGTTAAACAAAGTAGATCTGATCAGAAAATAATCTTGAACAAGAACAAAGAAATAATAGATCTGATACAAAAAAAATTAACTACTGAAGATGATGATTTTTCTTATCAAAATTTTTAAAAAAACATGTGTTGTAATCAAAATAACCTTTTCCTTCTTGAATTAATAACATAAATACCTCAGTATTGTTGTCCTTGAATTTGAAGAGATCCTGAATGATGTTGTGGAGACTTCATTACTTCCTCAATCCATCACCAATCCTTCCATCACCATTTCACCATGGCTCTGATACCATGTTGATTGTAATATACCCAGCCACCCACAGGACGGGGTATGCCACCTTCAAGCCCACCCTAGGACTTTTTTCTCTTACCGATATCTTTTTAAATTAATAAGGATGCATAAAACAAAAGGATTTAAACACATGCACAACAATAAACAAAAAACATGCATATTCTAAAGATGTAATCAAACGATAAATAAATACATAGCAGAATACATTCATATACAGGTAGATAATACCATAACAAAGAGCACTTATATTTATAAAAGAAGACACCAACTGGTTGTAGACCAAGGATGTTCCACCCAACTGTAGATGCTACTGTTCCCAAAACTCAACAACAATTTTACCCTTGATCCAAGGCTATGAATCCACAAGGATGGTTCTAGAGTGTTACTTGGCTTCCCAACCCAGTCAACACTCAATCTCTCATAGTTTTTCCCAGCACTCACAGCAATCCAAGTACCCAGCTCTCTTCTACCTGTCTTGCACCACCCAAGAGAATGGACCTCCACCCTTCTCTGCCATGCAATCCTTCTCCTTATTCCAGGCTCCAACGCAACTGATCCAGGATCTCGATGATGGATCTCTCAAGAATCGCAGTTGTGAACAATGCTAAACACATGCCAGCGCATCTCAGACATGCAGGCCTCAATTCATGGTTGGATCACACCAACGACCACTACAACCAACAATACCGTGGGTAATATTCGACAGTTTGGTTCCCTTTCCCAAATCAAGATGCGGGTGAGGATGGATCTATGAGTGATAGGTAAGGATGGAATGAATGAGCAAGTGAGAAAGCGAGTGAAGGAGTGAATGAGCTATTAGTCGAACCCATCATCAGACCAAAGTTGGGTTTAAGTAATTCCTGGGGAATCAAGAACCTCCTGGACTTCGCCAAGAATCCCATGTAACTGATCCACCCCCTTAAACCAAAGGGTAATTAAAAATAGGAAATAAACATGTATCCCCTTAATCCCCCTCTCTTGTGGAATCATACCCCCCTATAACTCTAGTCCTTGTTCATCTAATAGCCAACGATGTATGTATTAATAATAATGATCAATACATTACATTTCTTGGACACACTATCCTTTTAATAATTGTTAGGCACTATGGCCTTTCAACAATGTAGAAATACATTATTTAAAATGGGTGTTCAAAACCCGAGGTGTTACATCCCCTCCCCCTTATTTTGGCACTATCCTCAGTGCATATATAGAATAGAGATTAAAATATCAAAATTATTCAAAAATATGTGGGTACTCTACCTGCATTGTTGATACTGAGAGGGGGGTGAATCAGTATCAAGTACAATTTAAAACCTTTTTCAACTTATACTTAAACCATTCAACTATATCCAATGAGCAATGAACAATAGTATAAGAGTTACACCAATACACCACAATACACATGCACAATATATGAGAAATAATCAATAGTTAATGTTCAAGGGAAGTAATGACTTCCAAATGTAAAGGGAGGGATAAAAATCCAAGAGGAAGATACAATCCTCCAATATCAAGAGAGAGTTGAAATTTCCATCCTTTCCCCTTCCTTCCACCCAAGAATATATGAGAGATAATAAAGCTTTACATTAAATCATCACCATCAACCAATCATCACATAGAACCTGATAATGCTTCCTGAGACTTCTTAAATTTATGAAATTCTTCAATTCTTGGAGTACTCTGATCCTGTACATAATATTACTCAATGTATTCTCTGAAACTCCTCCAATTTTCACTCCTTGAATCCTCCCCAAAAATAGGTTATAGAAAGAATGGTAGACTTTATTCAATTTTGGTCTATTCAGAAGACCCAACTTGTACAACATGTCCCACACTCACTATTTAACATCCGATTATGAAACTCACACAAAAGAAACTAAAGTATATCCTATTTCCAATGGAAGTGGTCCCACTTCATTTGGATTCTGTATGAAGAAGTTATGACTGGTTTACCCAGAACACTTGTTTATTGACTAGCTTCAGGACTGGTCACAAATCCTATCTTCCACAGAGTGTATCTCCACAATTATAGTGAATCAAGAGCTGAAATTTTTACCATAGGTACCTTCATATGTCTTCTCAATACCATATATATTTCACCATCTAAATCGTTCTAGAAAAAAAGTTATAGCAAAAATGGTAAGATGACCTAAAAATAACATACCTTAGAACACATCACCAAAAGACTTCATCCTCCCTTGAAGTCCATCCTTTTTTTACTTCTTATTTCCTCTTAAATTCGACTTGTATCTTTATTTAAGAGACATGAAATACATTATGCACATTCATGGAAGAAGACAATGCAAGCATGTATGCAACTGGCCCTATTCTGTCAAATATTTCAAATGGACTGCAGAATCTGGTTGCCAGTTTTGTACAACTACCCAATTTTAAAGAACTTTTCTTGGGCTTCAATTTCAGAAGCATATGATCCCCTACTTTAAATTTTCTAGATGTCCTATTCTTATCTGAATAAACTTTATGTCTATCATGAGTTGTCTTTAAATTCTTCTTGATCTTAACCATCTGGTCTTCCATATCCTTGAGCAACTCTGGCCCAAGTACCCCTCTGTCTGTTGGGTTGTCCCAGCTCACTGGAGTATTGCATTTCCTACCATACAAGGCTTCAAATGGGCTCATTCTCAAAGAATATTTATACCCATTATTATATGCAAACTCAACCAAGTGTAAGTAATCCTCCGACTTAGATGGCTTATCCATCACATACATTCTCAACATGTCTTCAATTATTCGGTTGACCCTCTCTGTTTTTCCATCTAACTGGGGATGGTATGATGTTCTAAAGTTTAGATTTGTACCAAATCCTTTAAGCAATCCCCACCATAAATTGGAGGTAAACTTTGTATCTCTGTCCAAGACAATTTTCCTAGGTATCCCATGCAACCTAGCAATCTCTCTCATGTAAATTTATGCAATATTAGTCGTTGTATGTGTTTTCTTTACAGACACAAAATGAGCAGCCTTTCTTAATTTTTCAACCACCACCATGATGGATTCATGTTGCTTATTCGTTATGGGTAATCCTATGATGAAATCCATGGTGATCACTTCCCATTTCTTCTCTGAAATGGGTAAAGGTTGTAGCAACCCTGTTGGATGCCTATGTTCAACTTTCACCTTCTGACATTCCATACATCAAGCGATGTAATCACCAACATCCTTTTTCATTCTTGGCTAAAAGAATTGGCTTCTTACTGTTGTAATTGTTTTCTGGTAACCGGGATTTTCAGCATAAGGAACACCATGCATTTCCTTTAATACCAAATTCCTCAGTTCTTTGGAACTAGGAGCATAGATTATATTCTTATGCATGAGTAATTCATCCTCTTTTATCTCATACTCCTCTATTTTCTGTTGTACATCTCTTTGTTGTAAGCTTTTCTTTACCTGTAGATAATGTTGATCTGTAGCAAGACCATCTAAAATTATGCTCTTCAAGTCTGACTGATGCATACTCACAGCAGTAGCATGCATGAGATGTAGTATTCTACTAAGTGCATCATAAAATTTATTCTCTTTTCCTTTGATATGCTTGATATCAGGGTCATGCTCACTTAAAAAATCCAGCCATCTTGTTTTCCTGGCATTCAAGGTTGGTTGTTCAAAAATATATTTTAGGACAATGTGGTCTATCCTTAATTCAAATATCTTCCCCATGAGATAATGCCTCCACATCCTCAAGGCATGGATAATGGCAATAAGCTTCAAGTCATGTGTGGCATAGTTCCTCTCATTCTCCTTAAGCTTTCTAGACTCGTAACCAATGACATGTCCATTTTGCACGAGGACTCCCCCAATTCCTTCCTTACATGCATTTGTACATACCAAAAAACTTTCATTTGGGTCAACAATCTTTAACACAGGCACACTAGTAAGTAATTCCTTCAACATATTAAAATTGTCTTCACACTTAGGTGTCCATTCAAATTTAGTTCCCTTCTTTTGCAAAGAAGTGATAGCATGAGAAATCTTAGAGAACCCTACTATGAACCTTTTGTAGTAACCGGCTAATCCCATGAAAGATCTGACTTCTGACTCATTTCTTGGTGTTGGCCATCCTCTAATGGCTTCAATCTTCTCTGGATCTAGTGCTATGCCTTGCTCTGAAATAATGTGTCCCAAGTAATGGATCTGCTTTTTATAAAAAGAACACTTACTCAACTTGTTATACAAATGATGTTCTCTTAGCACTTGCAATACCAGTCTTAAGTGATGTTCATGCTCCTCTTCAGACTTAGAATAGATAAGTATGTCATCCAAGAGAATTATGAAAAACTTATCCAAATAATTTCTGAATATGCCATTCATTAAGAATATAAAGACAACTGGTGCATTGGTTAGTCCAAATGGCACCACTAGAAATTCATAATGCCCATACCTGGTCCTAAAGGCTATCTTATGAATGTCTTCTTCCTTGATTCTTACCTGATGGTATCCTGACCTCAGATCAATCTTTGAAAATATCCTTGCTCTTCTTAGTTGATCAAAGAGGTCATCAATTTTGGGTAGAGGATACTTGTTCTTTATGGTATACTTGTTCATTTGTCGAAAGTCAATACACAACCTCAAGGTTCCATCCTTATTTTTGAAAAAACTTATTGGTGCTCCCCAAGGTGAAAAGCTTTGACATATGTACCCTTTCTTCAACAATTCCTCCAACTGCATTTGTAATTCTTTTAACTCTGGTGTGCTCATTATGTAAGGTGTTTTTGACACCGGGGCAGCTCCTGGAACTAAATCAATTGAGAAATCTATCTCCCTTCTTGGTGGAAAGCCTGGTATTTATTGGAATACATCCCCAAATTCATGTAGTACTGTGAAATATTCAAGGCTTGGCCCCTTTGTATTTTTTGGCTCTTCCACATGAGTTGCATACAATTGACATCCTTTTATAAAACATATCTTCAGTTGTAAGGCTGAAATACCCCTTATAGAGATGGGTCTTGGAACTCCTTTCACAGTGCTTTGTTTTCCATCTCCATCAAGACATGTAAATGTCTTGTTATGATAGTCTAGGACTGCATGATTCTTTTCCAACCAATCCATTCCAATTAGAATATCATAAGACCCCAATGGTATGATATTTATATCATCATTTGTATTCACACCATTAAGACTTATGGAACATCCTATGACCATATCATGGATTCTCCTTTTGGTTCCAATGGCTAGCTAAACCAAACTTGATTTTCCAAGTTTGCTTTTCTCCAAATGTAATCTATCCACTATTTTAGGATCAATGTAACAATGAATTGCTCCTGATTCAATCAAAATAGAAACAGGATGATTTATGATCTTACCTTCCACCTCAATCATATTGGACTGGTATTTTGCTTATCGATCATCTAAAGTTGCATAGATTCTTCCCATATCTGTGAATGTTGTATCCTCTTGGACGTTGTGCACAGTCTTCACTCTGTCCTTTCTGTGTGGGAAATACTTGTACAGGTGATCTTCTTTGCATCCCCAACATTGGATGGGTGGTATTCCTCTTTTTCCCAAGGAGTCTTCTTTATTGGATTCACCCTTAGCATATTGATCTTGATGATTTATATTAGGCTCATTTCTATTGAATGGAGGTTTGAATCCTTTCCTCCTCTGATTGAGATTCTCCTTCTTCTTATCCTTCCAAGATTTCTGCAGGGTTTCTCTTCCCTGTCCTTTCTCATACAGGTATTTATCCTTCCTGATAGCATCAATCAAGGTCTTCGGCTCATCATACCTAATCTTTTCTTTATAAAAGGTTGGCAGTCCACTCAAAAACCTCTGTATATTTACCTTTTCATCATTCATAAACCCAACGTATTTTAACAATCCCAAGAATTTCTTCTTATATTCTACCATGTTCATGCTTCCCAGCTCGAGTTCAAAGAAATCTTGCATTTTGTTGTCATAGAAATTCTCTGAGAGGTACTCCTTCTAGAATTACTTCTTGAATTGCTTCCAAGTGAACCTACTCTCATTAATATGTTAAACTTGCTTAAGTGGATCCCACCACATTGCAACTTTCTCATGTAATGGTAGGTGGCAATCCAAGCTTCTAAGTTTGATGAATAGTTATGCAACTGAAAATATCTCCCGAGTCCAAGTAACCATGGTTCCAAATCATCTTCCCTTTCTCTTTCACCATCAAAGGAGGGTGGATTAAGCTTCCTCAGATCTCCTTGCAAACTGTCCACTTTCTGTCTCCTTCGTTGGTGCCTAACAATGGACACCTCTAGACTTCTTATGGGATATTTCGATGCATAAAACTTTCTTTCTGAGTAAGGAGGTGAGTGGTGTCTATGATTTTTGCTAGCACTTCTCGAATAACCAACTCCTCCATGATCCTCTCTTCTATCATGAAACCTGCCTTCTTCCTCTTGTTTTGAGTTTGATCACTTCTTTGTTTGCCTCTACAACTGATTTAATCTCTACAACACTCAAGAATTTATCTGACTTTGCTCTCTCATCAGTCTCTCATTGTCTTCTTTATAGCTTTTCACTTCTATTTTCAGGCTTCTTACGGTTTCTATTAATGTTTCCTTCTCTCCTTTCCCCTTTCATCCATTGGAGTCTATATTTGCATTACCAACTCTGGTATTCTGGCCTTCGGCCTCCTTATCATGGCTGGAGGCTCCATCACCTTCTTCCATTTCTTCAATACGCATTCTGAGTGAACGTGTTTAACCCCTTAATTCTACAAAATGTGCATGCGATCCTTTTGTTATAATTATACATATGATAAACAAAATTTGTCAAACCATGTTACATGTCTTTTTTTTTCTTTTCAATTTGTGAATAACATAGATGTATCAATCTGCATCATATAAAACTTCCATGTTATCCTTCAGTCGATAAAGAATTCAATTTTGCACAGGCACTTCTTTCAAACCACCTTCCTAGGTGACCATGACTAGAAATCATGGTTAAATCCTTCATTATCACTTTTATGTCTCTAAAACAACCAATTTGGCCATTATCCCTTCTTCCTTCAGCTCTCAACTACATGTCACCATGATCATGACCCTGAACTTCCCTAAAAAAGTGCTTATCTAGGGCTTCAGGACTTCGAAACTTCGGAAACTTCAACCAAGACCCGATCAACGGTCCTTGTCTTCATTCATTATCAATGATCGCGATCCACTTCGAGACTCTATGCTTCAGGAGTTCGACACTTCCGAACTCCTCTTTCTCCTGAAGTACTTTGTACCCAAAGTTCAGGATCAGGCACCATGCATCCTTCTCAAATCAACAGTTCTAGTCCACTTCGGGACTCCGACCTTCGAAAGTTTCAAATTTCCCTACTTGCTTCTTCCCGGAATTCTTTTACCCAGAGTTAACTATCTGCAGATGCATGTCCTCCCATAGATCAATGACTGTGAATCGCTTCGGCTCTTTAGGCTTCGGGAATTTCAAACTCTCTGCCCTCACTCTCTCCTGGAGTGCTTTCACCGAAGTCAACGATCCATCAACGCATCTCTCTCATAGATCAATGGCTGTGAATCTCTTCGGCTCTTCAGGAGTTCTTGACCCAATGCCAACTGTCACATTTTTTCCTCTAGAGTGCCTAGTCTCTGAACTACATGATCTTTCACCATGTGATGAAATACTAGAAGAGGACACGTGGCTCAATCAGTCGGGTGACACATGTCATGTTCTAACTGACATTTCCATCCTCCACATGCTCAAAACTTACTGACACATGGCACACATTCCATGTGTCCATGTCATCTCAGGTGACATTCGCAAGCCACATAACTTCAAAATTATGGGTCTACATCACCTCCAGGTGATGTCATCATGCCCCACCACTTTAGCTCTTCGGGCTTCAGGACTTCGAGCTTCAGGAGTATCCACACTAGCAAACTTCCAATTCTCCTGAACTCTAAATTCATGAACTGGCCAATCTGTCGACATGTGTCTCCCTTATTAGATGGTCCCTATTAACCCCATACTTTGGGACTTCAGGAGATACTTTTGCAGAGATCAATGACTCTTGTTGATTTGAGATCAATCGTCCTCAATTACTTTAGGACTTCGGGTAATTCTTTCCCTAGTGCTTCGCTCTGCAAAACCTTCCGATGTACTAAGTCTCCGAAATGAGAGATCTGGCACTGCGTGTCCTTGTTGATGGACGGTCTATATGAACTCCAGGATTCATACCTTCGAGAGTTCTAGATTTTCACATCTATGTTTCTTCCAAAGTGGTTATCTGTCAGAGTGCAGGCTCTCCTACCACACGTCCACCTCGATCAACGAATTGGATCTACTTAAGCTCTTCGAAGTTTTGATGGTTCGAGAACTATCATGTCACATCACTAAATGCCTTTCAATTTGCAGGGGCATGCATTGGAGGTTTGGAGTAACCCGCCTTTTTCCCCGCAATTATTCTAACACTGACATGTAACCCCTTGGTGAAACCATGGTTTGGATTGCGGGACTACCTTGGGGAATTAACTCCCATGCAACTTGGGCCCCCGCAATTCCTCTTGGCCGTCAATCTCTCTCTCTAATGGGATCTCAGGATTGTGACTTAACCTTTTCTTCGCTTTCATCGGACAACCCTTGTTCACCTGCCCTCTTATCCAATGATCATAGATATCTCTTGATCCCATAGTGGCGATCTCTCCCGAATTCAAAAGGGATGGTCATGAACCTTCAAACCCTCGCAAAGGAAGTTTGACGTTCTAGCTCCTGTGTAGACTCTGCAACGTCATTCCTCTTGATCTTTTCAATTTCACAGTCGAAATTTAATCTCGATCATGAGACTCTAACCAACAGAATTGGCCCATACTGGCCCGGTGTTTCAACCAGAAGCTCTGATACCAAACTGTAACATACCCAAGGACCCACACGCCGAGGTATGCCACCTTCAATCCCACCCTGGGACTTCTTTCTCTTACCGATACCTTTTTAAATTAATAAGGATTCATAAAAATAAAATTATTTAACCACATGCACAACAGTAAACAAAAAGCATGCATATTCTAAATATGTAATCAAATGATAAATAAATACACAACGAAATACACTCATATACAGGTAGATAATACCATAAAAGAGAGAACTTATCTTTATAAAAGAAGACACCAACTGGTTGCAAACCAAGGACGTTCCACTAATCCGTAGATGTTATTGTTCCCAAAACTCAACAATAGTGTCACCCCCGAGCCAGGGCTATGAATCCACAAGGACGGTTCCAGAGTGGTACTTGGCTTCCCAACCTAGTCATCACTCAAGATCTCATAGGTTTTCCCAGCACTCACAGCAGTCCAAGTACCCAAATCTATTCTATTGAGCTTGCACCACCCAAAATAATGGACCTCCACCTTTCTCTTCCATGTAGTCCCTCAGGCAGTCCTTCTCCTTATTCTGGGCTCCAGCACAACTGGTCTAGAATCTCAATGCTGGAACTCTCAAGACTTGCAGTTGTGAACAACGTTGGACACAGGCCAATGCATCTTAGACATGAAGGCCTCAAGTGATGGCTGGATCACACTAGCAACCACTACAACCAACAATATTGTGGCTAATTGTCGACAGTTTGGTTCCCTTTCCCAAATCAAGACGCGAGTGAGGATGGATCCATGAGTGATAGGTAAGAATGGAATGAATGAAAAATTGAGCAATCAAATGAAGGAGTGAACGAGCTATCAATTGAACCCCTCATCAGACCAGAGGCGAGTTTAAGTAATTCGTTGGGAATCAAGAACCTCCTGGCCTTCCCCAAGAATCCCACATAACTGATCAACCCCCTTAGACCAAATGGTAATTAAAAATAGGAAATAAACATTTATCCCCTCAAGCCCCCTCTCTTGTGGAATCATGTGCCCCTATAACTCTAGTCCTTGTATGTCTAGCATCCAACGAGTATGTATTATTAATAATGATCAAGACATTACATTTATTGGGCACACTGGCCTTTTAATAATTTTTTGGGCACTCTGGCCTCTCAGCAATGTAGCAATACATTATTTAAAATGGGGGTTCAAAACCCGGGGTGTTACATTGACAAAGTGTCCTCAGACACATAATTTTATTGATAAGGAAAAAGTGATTACAATCTGAAGTGAGGACTCATAATAAACTTATTAACCTCACTTGAAGAAGGAGATTGTTTATATAGCTCAACTCTAAACTAAAAACTAGGAGAACAACCAATCACATAATCACATGAGTATTATAGGTGTCCTTTACATAGAAGCTAGGTGTCCTTATCCTAACAAACTAGAATAAACTAATTTCTAAGAACATTTATTCTAGAAAATACTTAGACTATGGAACTTTAGGATTATGAGGACAACAAGAACTACAAGGATATGAACAAGGTCTGATGACCCTTCATTCCAACAAGTCCTGTACCTGTTTCTTGATTTATGTCATTTCTACAATCGAGATTATGTACATTCTCACATTAGGAAGGGGAGAATCCTATTGAATATGCATTTCATGTCGAATTTGCCTCTTAGGAGGTAATCCATATAGTTCCTGAAAGACTTCATCATAATTAGAAACACTATCAATTAATTATTTCTTATGGGAAGGATCACATCCTTGGAAGGCGTCAGATATTCCAACATCCTTTTCTCTTACAACCATGAGTACATATCTATTATTAGTGTTTATGAGTCTTTTCATCTATCCTGCACTAACAAGTGTTCCTATTGAAGGGGAGAATCCTATTATGTACATTCCCACATTAGGAAGGGGAGAATCCTATTGAATATGCATTTCATGTCGAATTTCCCTCTTAGGAGGTAATCCATATAGTTCCTGAAATACCTCATCATAATTAGAAACAATATCAATTAATTATTTCTTATGGGAAGGATCACATCCTTGGAAGGCATCAGATATTCCAACATCCTTTTCTCTTACAACCATGAGTATGTATCTATTATTAGTGTTTATGAGTCTTTTCATCTATCCTGCACTAACAAGTGTTGTGTTAACCTTCATGTTGTGGGCTCTAACAATGTATTCCACTTCTCCTTTAGTAAGGTGATATTTTTTCTCATGACGAAAGAAGATTGCTTTTCTATCATAAAGATATGGAATCCCCAACACTATGCCACATATATCAAGTGAAAAAACATCCAAATCAACTTCATCAACCAATTTTGAAGAAATAGCAAATCTAACCCTACACTGCTTGGTGACATTAAGTTTTGCTTCGTCACATACCCAACCAAGAGGATAAGGCTTTGGATGTGGTTTGTTTCAAGACCAATTTTTTTGACAAGTGTCTCAGATATTAAGTTAACTTGGGAACCCAGATAAAAAAAAGTATCATTCTTAGTATGCTTAGATACAACCCTTATGTGAAATAATCCACTCATGTTTCTTTCAACATCATGAGATTCATTTGTGGAACTTGAACTAGCATGAAGGGGATATTTACCTTGTACTCCAACCGCTATGATCTTTTCCTCATCTCTTGAATCAGAACCAATATCTTGTTGCAATGTAGCAACGTTATTTGTCTTCCCCTTTCCACCGAACGGCTTTAGTCTCTTCTCTGGATGTAGTTTCCAACAATGCTCATCGTCGTGTTCATCCTTCTTGCAATGAGTACAAGATGGATTTCCTTCTCCTTTATTTGTATTGTCGGTCTTTTTGTTCTTTATTTTAAACATTCCTTTAAACTGATTATGTGGGAACTTTTAAGGATTCTTTGTGGGATCGTCTTGAACATTCTTTCCTTTGTTTTCAAGGTGAGTGACTTGCACACAAACTTCGTCATGACTAGTGGGGTTAAAAAACAGTAAAGTATGACGAATATAACTATGAAGTGTGCCAATATACTTCATTAAAGTTTCATAAGAATCTAAATGAATGTTTAGTGAAAGTGCTTTCTTCCTAAATTCTTTCGTGAAACTTTGTATTGTTTGACCTTTACTTTGTCTTAAAGTTTTCCATTCCATCATTGCTTTATGTAAATAACCCAATGGATAAAATTTCTTCCTTATTGCTGATTTAAATTTTGACCATGAGGAAAGAAGACTACCACACTTACTTATGTCCTGAAGATTTCTCTCCCACCATACGAGATCAGTTCCTTCCAACCGAAGAGATGATAATTTCACTTTTACTTCCTCTTCATAAATTTGTTGTACACAGAAATATACTTCAACCTGTCGGATCCAATTGTCTAGCTTTTTAGGATTAGCATATCCATTAAACATAGGTAAATAAAATTTTACATCAAGCTTTAATAATGGCTTCTTAAAAGAGGCTTTATGATTAGCATTAGAATGATGATAATGATGAGAATGATCAGAGAAAGAAGACCTAGAACTTTATGGTGAATATGGAGGCTCAGGAGGGTCTCCTCGAGCCCCTTGGTTCACTGAAGAATTTTCATCTGCTTGTGATTCCTTTTTCTTCTCTTTCTTTTTCATCCTCTTCTTGTATTCTCCATACATTCGCTCAACCATTTTTGACATGTGATAGAAGACCATATGTAAGTTTTTCTCCCATTCATAACACTTGTCGTCTTCATCTATTTTCTTCCTTTGATATGCATGACCAATCTCTGGGTTGAAAGTCTTAAGTGTTCCTTCACCATGTTTATGCTTGGCCCTAGTAAGCATTCACACTCAACAATTCAATTCAAATATGACTGCTCTGATACCAACATGATCTAGGATCTTTTCATCAATGTGACTTATTAAAAAATTGTATTAAATGAGCATAGATTGAAGTGAACCATAAAGAAGGAAAATCTCAACAATAAAGAGACATAAGCATCAAATCTGAACACAAAAACTTGATAATAGAGTTTGTCCCTGATGGACTACGTCTCCAGGTCCTTCTCTCAAATGGGTAGGCATTTTTATTAACTCAGCAAAAGATTTTGGAAAAATACATAAGTATACCTCATTCTGAAATTAAGTTGCAGAAGTTTTGCTCAGATCAGAAAATAGACAACACCATTGAATTTGTGGCCTCCAATTACCCAAAAATGGCTTTCTCTACGCCTCAATATGACTCTGTCACTTACAGGGCGAAGACAAATTTAGTCTCAGTTTACATGCCTACAACTTTAAATTAATTCATCAAAATTGTCCTTGTAAAATGTGCTTGTTTGTACCATCGTGTGCCCTACCTCTCACCCCGTGCATTGGAGAAATTCCATTTTTAAATAAAAATGCGAGAGGAGTTAGCAAAGTGGTCTGTTGGCCTAACGGTTGGCAGATGTTATTAAAATCTTGGTGGTTGGGGAGGTATCGGGATCAAACCCATGGGCCTCCCCCTTTTGGCTAACAATTACAACTAAACTGCATGGGGGCGCTAACCACCAAGATCATTTCCAAACCTAGAGGATATGCCAAAGTTGTGATTTGAATATAGTGGAATTTTGTCATTTACTTGGTGAAGCCGGATATAGCAGGATCGACCACCAGATTTGGTGGAACCTCCGCCAGATTTAGTGGACCAGCCCATTTTTAATTTTGCAATTTTGGTTACTATCCCTCATTGGGCATTTTCCTGCTACCACATGGTATCCCATGACAAGGCCACATGGCGGCCATTCATTGGCCCACGTCACCTCCTGCATGGTCCTCTTGCCACATCACCTGCCAGATGGTTGTACGGATGCCACGTGTCTACCACGTTCTATACGTCCTTCCACATGATTGTATGGAATACCACGTGGCACTTTTCCATTGGTCCACATACCAATCAGAAAATGCCAAAAATGGGTGACATGTACCCACCTCTAGGGTTGCCACATCATCATGCTGATGTCATCATGACACATGTCGATCGTTGATTATACCACATACCCTATATGGATGATGAAATCATTTGTATTGATGTTGACATCAACATTATTGATGTTGACTTCACCAGTACAGATGTTGACTCATCCTTGCTGACTAGGCTAGGTTGACCAAAAATTCGACTGTGAATATATTTCGATGTGTAACTCAGTTTGACGAACTATTTACGTCGTTGGAAAGCTTGTGATGCGCTCTTTTCAATGATGCCAATTTTTCTGAGTTTTGAGGACTTTCATTTTTTTTCCCTGTCTCCACTTGCTGAGGCCATCCTGAGCTTCCTAAGGAACTTCTGAGAATTTTGAGTTATCCTTAGGCCTCTTTGGATCCTTTCAGATAAAAAATATACCATAATCATTCAAGAATGAAATGAAAATTCCAAATTTACTTACTTCACCAAGAATAATCAAGCAATAAAAACCTAGATTTCCAAGTAACTTCACCAAGAAATTATCCAAGTTGAAAACTTTAGCCTCTGAGACAAGTGCACCTCACTATTTCAGCAAAGAACTCCCAAATAGGGTGCAAATTTCAGACCACACTTGTTGTGTGATGAGTTATGATGAAAAATGAGAGTACTTTATCTCTATGTATACAAAACAGGTGACATTTAATTAATTTTAGGTCAAATAAAGGCCGACCTGGCCAATTTACAAATAAATTCAATTTAGACATAAATAAAATTAGTTAACATCTAAAAACATCTTCAAGGGTGACGTCATGCCCTTATAGGGTGACGTTGATCCCCTAAGGTGGAACGTTGGGCTCAAGCTGCAGAACATTTGGCCTCCAAAGGCCCTAGATAATGCCCACGCGTGCCACCCAGCTCACAACTTCTCCCAAAATGTAGACCCTAGATCTCAATGAAATCCAGGGTCATGATCATGACGTCCTGCGATTTCAAAGGTCAACGTCCATCTGGAAGAGAAAGATCCCCTGGGTCTAGGTCTGCGAGGATGCCTTTAAGGTGATGTCCTTCTTTCTTCCTGGTGCAAATCTCTGATGTATTCTTGCCCTTGGTTGGGGTTACAACACCCATCTGTGGTCTTTAATCCCCAATGAAGGTCCGAGCTAATCATTTCCTCATGTGTACCTGTCTAACAGGAAAGGTCCTGCAACATTAACAAGTACACCCTCTAGGGGTTCATAAGTCACAAGGATCATAACATGTAAATCACATCCAATAATCAAATTACCCAAGCATGTGCATCAAACCCTCGTTTACCCAGACAAATTCTCAAATACGTTATGCAATTTAACAAGTCAATTTTCGAGAAGGTCTCAGGGTGTCCTATTGGGATAATACTCCTTAAGTTTGGGGTGTTTTCCAAGAGAAAACCAATCCATGTGATGCAAGTGTATGAGGTGGCATGGGGTAAGTTTTTTGGCATGGGGTGTAGTGATAACATGGAAATGTAAGTCTTACATGTGGGTGCTTGTTGGTTGTGGAGCCTGATTATCTTCCTTATTTAGAGGTCTTTGTTTTCAGTTGTGTTTATACCCCATGAATACTTTACACCTTGAAATAATGTACACTGCTCCACGCGGGGGAGTGTAGAGGGGTTTTAACCCCTCTGCGGGGTCCGAGGGCAAGCGGGGGTTTGGGGGCAAAGTCCCCGAAGGAAAAATTACCTCTTAAATGTATATTGTAATTTCATTGTAAATATGGACCGTTCATTATAAGGTCACAGATCTGACGATAGAAGTTATGCTAGTGTATTTTTCCCTAGAAGGAAACCCTCTTTTATGAGGGAAATGTATTGTGGTTATGTATCATGGTGAATATTGTATTTTGAGAGAGGAGATTGTGAGAGAAAGAAGAGGAAGTTACAACAGGTGTGCTATAGGTTGTATCTCTTCATTTGATGGATACTAATAAAGGAAGGACCTAGCAAATTCTCTAGTGGATGTATCCCACAGTTGGTGAACCATGTATATCTATGTCTCTATTGTATTGTGTATCTTCTATGTTTTATTTCTGCATTTGTTTTATTTTATTGCTCTACGATCCTTTTTTTCTAACAGTGCCTTTGTAGAGGGCGAGATGCACCTTGTCATAAATGCCATTTTTTCCAAGCCCATTTACTGTCATTTACTCTTATCTTTATTATATTTTGATATTTTTCTTTTGTGCTTCAAGGGAAGAGTTGAGGGACACTGTCTTGGCTTGGTGACCAGACGTGAGAGCATTATCCACAAACATTTCAAGGAGATGAGAAGGTTGGCTCGTGATGAGACCACATTTCTCTTGGTTATGCCACCAAGAGACACTACCCTGGTTTGGTGGCCAGATACGTGGTAGTTTCATATCACTACTTTCCCATTGTCATAATAGGCCAACTCGTGATGAGACCTCCTATCCACCAACTAGTACCTTGAGTGTTTATTTATCTTATAGGTTCCCTTTTATTAATGAGAAGCTTTTTACTACTTTCTCAGGAATCCCTGGGTGAAGCATATCAAAGGTTTCAATATTGAATTTTAACTCTTGCCAACTACTTTTACCCTATGGGCCTTTAGCCCCTTCGTACCACAAGGAAAGGTACAACCCTTCCTAGTGTGGCCAATCCCAATGCCTGAACAAAGGTAGGGGGGAGGTGAGAGGAAAAAATATGGAAAGTGGTAAGTATGGAGGGAATGAACGATGACCTTTCACAAACCCACCTAGTGGAAAACCATCTTAAAGGGAGATAAACTTACTAGAGCATCATGTCACCCTTCCAAGTATGAACAAGTCAAAGAGCATAATTTCCAAGAAACGCTATGAAATGAGGGAGAATTCAAGTGCTTTAAGAATCAGAGTGACACATACCATAATACCTGGACTCGTTACCTCATGGAGCAAGAATTACTTCTACTTCAGGACTAGGCTAGTGGGATGGATACTACTGCTGCTAATAAATGGGATGCACTGAAGAAAAGAGGGGCCCTTTAGGGCCATGCTCAAGTCATCCAACTCTCGACACTCCATGTATAGGACATGTGGGCCTCAAGACATGATTTCCTTAGTTATCCTTGGGGTATGGGATAACATTTGGCTCTGACTCGGGGACATGTGGTCACCATAGAGTGCATGAGAACCTCAAAATCTCTGGTATGACCTGTGCCTGCTAAATGTCAAAAAAATGTATTAGTAATCCTTAGGGTGGTGATAAAATAAAGAGCATCTCAAATCTAACATATGATCATGAGCATGAATATATACATATTGGAAAAATGCAATATGAAAATGAAACTATAATTATGATAACATGATATGCAGATGGTATATGCAGATGCCTACCTACCTCTAATTACATGTTGGTTGAATGTTAGGTGTAGTCAAATAAACAATTAAAGCATCCTAGCAATATCCCATAATACTAGCCTATGTGCTTCATCATAAACCAAAACAATGACAAGTCAAGCACAAAAATAACATGAGTTAGAACATGTATCACATCATCAGAAATCGTAAAGTCTAGCTCATGGAGGTGGGAGGGAGGGACAAAAATATGCCAAGTCACACTTCTAGGAAAGTTCTCAATCCATCTTAGAAAGGGATCATGAAAAATCAAGGGCTCAAAATACTGACTGAAAGAGTTTGAAGGTTGGCTACCTTGGACATCATCACATCCTGAGGTTTGGGAAAGGACTAGAAATAACCTAGAGGATGATTGGAAATTTTCTAAGGGAAATATGAAAGACTAATATAATAAACTTCTTCTTAAGGTATTCAACCTACCCTTGAATTCTAAAAGAAATATTTTCCTCGGAGAAAACTCAAGACAAGGGACATGTTTCCCAACTACACCCTTAGTGACATAGCAAGGTAAATAAGTCGAAGGAAATTGGAAAACCTTGTCACAAGTACCCTACTTTGGGCGAGAAATTTCCTCGCATTTATCAATATATGAGAACAATGGTGGTTGATAATATTCTTCATAAAATAAATCCAAGTTCTCAAAGGGATACTCATCAAAATCCTCAAGGTATGACCAAAGATCATCAGGAGAGCACAGAACTAGGTTACTCTTGGATATGTCTATAACTATATCATTTCCTTGTTTCCAAATGTCAGAATCAATAGTGACCTGATATGATAGTTGTAAAGGTACCATTTTGAAATGATCCTCAATGTCATAAATATGATCCCCATCATAACCAATTACATCTCATTTACGTTTCCCAACATGTATGAACTCTTCAATATTATTAACCATGGCATTTACTTCGTCATAACATGAAGGGATTAAAGCATCCAAAGGCTCCTATAATACTTATTTTCTTTCCAAATCACAAAATAAGGCATCATCAAAATCTTTGAAAGAAAAACAACTCACCCTATTCACTTCTTCCTGTGCATGAGCTTCGAAGATTCAGATAACTTCAACAAATAGATGAGCAAGCATTAGTGCCTCATCTTGATATATTTCCCTTACATATTCAACTTCATAATATGGAGGGTCTAGCTCATCCAAGGGTTCCCTTTCTTCTTCACCTTCTGAATCATAGAATAAGGTATGATCAAAAACTTGAAAAGGAAAATGACTAACCTCATCATCTTATTTTTGTGAAGGAGGAAAAGGATTTGGGATGATTTCATTAGAGGGAGGAACACACATTAATACTTAATCATCATGTTTAATATCTTTAGGCTATCTCTTTCTTCAACCAGGTCCTCATTATCTTTACTAGAAGAATGAGTAAATTCTTGTTCTTTCCCATGGGACTGGTAACCTTCATTAAGATCCTTCTCCTCAAACTCTTGTTGATCAATGTCTTGTTCCCTTATTTCCTAGAATTTACTAAAAAATATCTCAAGGGAAACTAATCTCTCCATACTAAGAGTATATGGGGTATCTTTGGGGTAATCAACTTTGATTCCTGGAGTAAAGAGGTGGTCTTCCTTGAATAAGGAGATATTTTCCTCGATTTGTATAGCCATGTGATAAGATTCTTGGATTTTTCTTGGCCTCTTTTTATTGAGGAGAAACCCTAAATGCACTAAGAGTGCATTGGTGTAGAGGTAAGCGAGGTACCTGTCTTCAAGACAATGGCTTCTAGGAATTTTTTGTAGCAAATTATCGAACCTAGTATGCAATTCCTTGATAGTCTCATTCTTAGTTTGCTTCATGTACTCGAGTATTTTTATTAGCATGTGGATATATTCTAATTTAATACCCCATTTCTCGAGAAAGGTTTTTTCTAACTAGTCCATAGATGTGATGCTAGCATTAGTGAGATCATCATACCATTTCCTAGCATTACCATGAAGAGTGGCAGAGAAAAAAATTGTTTCCAAATCTTCATCATCATCACTGATAGAGTGGAGTTGAAAGAAATCCCAAAAATTATCCATGTTATATTAGGCCCTAACCCCATCATTACGAGTGAATCTAGGGAGCCAATTTTCATACCTTAGAGGAATTTGTCGAGGGTAACCCAAAATTTCACTCATATCTAAGGGTTTAAAATTACCTGGGTCTGATTGAGAAGCCATGGTTGGAATTGTCATTAGTGGATTCAGTAGATAATCCTTCTAGGGATCATCAAAGGGAAAAGAGGGAATCACCCTCAGTGGAATCACCAGGTAAGCTTTGTGAAGTAAAGGCTTTGGATAAATTCTTACAAAAAAAGTGTCATTCTAGGAAAATTTACTCGATGCTCCCCAAGAACGATGCCAAAAATGTTATCGCACTATATTTACTTGCCCAAATCCTAAGGCAAGTGAGGAAAGATTGGTGTAACAAGGGGGTGACCTATCACTGTCACCTTAATAGGAAACCCCTTTTTGTTTAGGAGTATATCAAGATTACCCCAAGGGAGATGTCCCTTGTGACCTAAAGGGCTAATGAAACTAAGGCAAGGATGAAATAATCCCCCCCTCTCACTAGTCACCCAAGTTCAAAGGTTCCTTATGTCTTTGAGAGATGAAGAAAATGTGAAGATGAAGTGTACCTGCCCAAAACAAGACAACAAAGAAAATATATGGCATATTTCAAGTACAAAATGATGTTAGTGCTTCATAAGACCATGAACCTTTGAAATATAAGATGGATGATATAAAATTGTAGCAATATGAAAGTTTACAACATCAATAAGTGTTTTATAACAACTGCAAGAAATATGCCTTGGAATTCCTTGAAAAGACAATGAAAAGGTAGCTTTAACTCATAAAAATGATAATCAATTGTCACAAGAATTTTCTGCAATCTCTAGATAGCATTAAATGTCCATTTTGTAGAGAACATTCTGCAGTTAGATGGTTGTAGAAATCTTTTGTAACAAAAACAAGTATTAGTGCTTAGAATTGCAAGAAAATATCATGGAAACTTAGCATTTATCAAGTAGATTGTTTAGAAAATATCATGGATCTTAGAAGATTTAGCACTATAAGTCTTCCGAGATCTAAACTTTAGGGGAATGAGCTACTAGAGAGTAGGTACTTCTAGGCCCTAGAGACTTCCTCCTCTTTAGACTATTGAAAGATATTGAAAGAAACAACAACTAGATAATGTCTTCTAAAGTGCTATTATTTTATGGATTTAGAAGTTTATCTAGGTCAAATCACTTTAGTAAAGTCTAGCAAATGAAGAGAAAAGAAGTAGTATCTTAAGTCCTTTACTCCTGGGGTTACAACATCCATTTTTGGTCTTTAAGCCCCCATGAAGGTCCAAGCGAATCATTCCCTCACGTGTACCTGTCCACAGGGCAATTTCCTACAGTAACAGTAAGTACACCCTCCAGGGGTTGATAAGTCACAGGGATCATTACATTTAAATCACATCCAATAATCAAATTACCCAAACATGTCATGATATCAAGATCCCCCTACGTTTAGTTCTGTTAGGGTGCCTCCAAGGTGATTTCCTTCTTTATTCCCTGTGGAAATCTTTGATGTCTTCTTGCCCCTGGATAGGGTTACAACATCCATTTGTGGGCTTTAAGCCCCCATGAAGGTCCGAGCAAATCATTCCCTCATGTGTACCTTTCCACAGGGGAATTTCCTATAGTAACAACAAGTACACCCTCCAGGGGTTGATAAGTCACAGGGATCATTACATTTAAATCACATCCAATAATCAAATTACCCAAACATGTCATGTCATGGAAAATATCGTGGATCTTAGAAGATTTATCACTGTAAGTCTTCTGAGATCTAAACTTTAGGGGAATGAGCTACTAGAGAGTAGGTACTTCTAGGCCCTGGATCCTTCCTCCTCTTTATACTATTGAAAGATATTGAAAGAAACAACAACTAGATAATGTCTTCTAAAGTGCTATTTTTTTATGGATTTAGAAGTTTATCTAGGTCAAATCACTTTAGTAAAGTCTAGCAAATGAAGAGAAAATAAGTAGTATCTTAAGTCCTTTATTACTAGGGTTTTTCAAGAAAGCAATTTCATAATATTTAACATGAATAAGAAAATATACCATAACCATTCAAGAATGAAACGAAAATTGCAGATTTACTTACTTCACCAAGAATAATCAAGCAATAAAACCCTAGATTGCCAAGTAACTTCACCAAGAAATTATTCAAGTTGCAAAATTTAGCCTCCAAGACAAGTGCGCCTCACTATTTCAGCCAAGAACTCCCAAATAGGGCACAAATTTCAGACCACACTTGTTGTGTGATGAGTTATGATGAAAAATGAGAGTAATTTATCTCTATTTATACAAAATTTGTGACCTTTAATTAATTTTAGGTCAAATAAAGGTTGACCTGGCCAATTTACAAATAAATTCAATTTAGACATAAATAAAATTAATTAACATCTAAAAACATCTTCAGGTTTGATGGCATGCCCTTCTAGGGTGACGTTGATCCCCTAAGGTGGAACGTTAGGCTCAGGATGCAAATCGTTTGGCCTCCAAAGGCCCTAGATGATGCCCACACATGCCACCCAAATCAAAATTTCCCCCAAAATGTAGACCCTAGCTCTCAATGACATCCAGGGTCATGATGGTGATGTCATGGGATTTCAAAGGCCAACGTCCATCTAGAAGAGAAAGATCCCCCTATGTCTAGTTCTGTCAGGGTGCCTCCAAGGTGATTTCCTTCTTTATTCCCTATGGAAATATTTGATGTCTTCTTGCCCCTGGCTGGGGTTACAACATCCATTTGTGGGCTTTAAGCCCCCATGAAGGTCCGAGCAAATCATTCCCTCACGTGTACCTGTCCACATGGCAATTTCCTGCAATAACAACAAGTACACCCTCCAGGGGTTGATAAGTCACAGGGATCATTACATTTAAATCACATCCAATAATCAAATTACCCAAACATGTGCATCAAACCCCCCTTTACCCAAACAAATGCTCAAAGACGTTATGCAAATTAACAAGTCAAGTTTGGAGAAGGTCTCAGGGTGTCCTATATGGCTAATCCTCCTTAAGTTTGGGGTGTTTCCCAGGTGAGAACCAATCCAGGTCATGTAAGTGTATGAGGTGGCATGGTATAAGTTTTTGGGAATGGGGTACAATGATAACAGAGAAATTTAAGTCTTACCTATGGGTTCCTTTGTAAAGGGTGAGTTGCACATTATCATAGATGCCATTTTTTCCTATCCCATTTACTACCTTATACTCTTAGCTTTATAATCTTTTGACATTTTCTTTTGTGCTTCAAGGTAAGAGTTGAGGGACATTGTCCTGGCTTGGTGACCAGAGGTGACACCATTATCCACAAACATTTCAAGGAAATGAGAAGGATGGCTCGTGATGACACCCCCTTTCTCTTGGCTATGCAACCAAGAGCCACTACCATGGTTTGGTGACCATATAGGTTCTAGTGTCATACCACTACATTCCCATGGTCATAATAGGTCGGCTTGTGATGAGACCTCTTATACACCAACTAGTGCCTTAAGTGTTTATTTATCTTATAGGTTCCCTTTTCTTATTGAGAATATTTTTACTTCTTTCTCTAGAATCCCTGGGTGAATCATATCATAGGTTTCAATATTGGTTTTTAACTCTTTCCAGCTACTTTTACCCTCTATTCCTTCAGCCCCTTCTTCCCACAAGGAAAGGTACAACCCTTCCTAGTTTTGACAATCCCAATGCCTGAATAAAGGTAGGGGGGAGGTGAGAGGAAAAAATATGGAAAGTGGTAAGTATGGAGGGAACATAATATGACCTTTCACAGAACCACCTAGTGGAAACCCATCTTAAAGGGAGATCAACTTACTAGGGAATCATGTCACCCTTCTAGGTATGTACAAGTCAAAGAGCATAATTTCCAAGAAAATGTTATGAAATGAAGGAGAATTCAATGAAACATATTCAATTTATTTAATAATCAGAGTGACACATACCATGATACCAGGACTCATTACCTCATGGATCAATACTTACTGCTACTTCAGGACCAAGTTGGTGGGATGGATACTGTTGATGTTGATAAATGGGTTGCACTGAAGAAAAGAGGGGCCCTTTGGGGCCATGCTCAAGTCATTTGTCTCTCAGCACTCCATGTATAGGACCTGTGGGCCTCGAGACATGATCTCCTTAGTTATCCCTAGGGTAGGGGATAACAAGGATAAAAATATTCGTATGGGAATTCTATTCAAAAACCTTATACAAAGAACTTAGCAAAAACAAATCATAATACTTATCTGAAAATCTGTAGAAATTTCGATTCCAATAAAATACTTTCCTATGGAAAAGAATAAATGGAAATAATTGAGAAACATTACTATGTGAGGGGAATTCAAAAGGGTATTATTATTTTATTTCTCTTAAAATAAATTGTTGGTACATGTACCTTCCTCAGTAAGATGAATTGGATTTGAGGTATCACAAATGCGTTGAACAAGAGGTGCTAAGCAGTATGATGGGTTTCCCTTGAAAAATAAAGGGACCCATCATTAGATTGAAACTGCATAAGATAAATTGGAGGTTACAAGTAAACAAAATAAATAAGCATGAGTTTTTTTATTCATATTTCAAGCATGCCAAATGAAAGACAATATGAATGGTGCCATACCATTTTTGTAATACAAAGAATAGTTTATGTCGATTTATATACTACAACATGATTAAAAGAAAATCAAATTTATCTTGAAGTGTACACTGTAAAAACTCTTGGCACAAAATATTACAACAGTATAATGATTATTTATAAAAGAAGGTCGAACGAAACTACCAAAACGATTATGAAATTTTCCTCCAAAAGGATTACACAAACTTGATAAACTTAGGGTAAATTATAGAATACATAGTATAGTATAGTGTCAAAGGTATTGACACTATAGAAAACCAAGGGGTCTCATGATACAGAGGAGGTAGTTGGCTGAGAGTTTTTCTAAAATATGGATATAGTATTGGAGAAACTACGTGTGCTAATAAAAATCCGACTACAAAACAATTCCCGGAAGATTACAAGCTAGTTTCCATCCATATTTCAACGGAATATCTTGGACAAAACTCAAGACAAAATGTAGTTTTTATTAGTAGTCTCCCTTAGGAAAAACCCTATTCTGTATAGGTTGGTTCTAATTTGTTTTTAACCAGATCTTGAATTTTACAAAAGCATTCAATGAAACAAAATCAAGGATAACACTCATATACATGCATGAATGTGATATCAAGTACACAGTATGATATTAAGTTATCACCTTCAGTGATAATAGACTTTTCCACCTCATTAATTTCACTACCATGGGAATAAATAAGTGTGGAAAAAGAGGTCCATGTATGCAGAAGGCCATACAATAATTTGAATACACTATCCGACGAGGTTTCCACCAAAATAACAATGATACATAACCTTTCTTTTATAGAGTATTGATAAAACTAACCAGACTATGCAGAGGAACAAATCTTGGAGGTAAGTGATAGAATTGAATGTTGAAAATGATACTGGGAAAGGATCCTCAATCCCATTTTCATTTGTATACAACTATTTCTACTTCTAAGACATGTGACAATTAGGATAGAGGAGTAATCCCATTGGTAATTAGGAAATCTTAATCGGCCTAGGTTGTACCTAAGTGCTCAAGAAGCAGACACGTTTTTTTCCTCGTAACTCCAAACACTCAAAGGACTATATAATGAACTAAATATCTCATTAATTCATGTACTAGACGATGCATTACACCTTTCATAGGAAGCATTGTGTTCTTACCTTCAAGTACACCCTTATATCATTTCCCCTTCCACAGTTCGTGTCATGACTTATTCAATTCCGTGGTGGCTCATACCTAAGGTTTAAACCTTGTTTCATTTTTAACAAAACAAAAATGGTGTTGAATGCATATAGCACTAAAGAGGAAATTCATTTTGGTAAGGCAATAATATTTTTAATAATTGTTGTAAGTGAACTATTGAATATAAGGTCAATATATTAGTGAGATATATAAACACTTAGAAGTACATGTATAATTTTAAGGTAAGTAATTTACCTAAGCCTTTCATAGATCATCCTAGCAAAAAAAACATTATATGAAAATTTGGGTCTGTTACATTGCTAGATGGAAAAGGGAACTTGGTGATGTGTCTTGAGGGTTGTTTGAGTTTGTCAAAGCCTTGAATGGCCTATAAAGAGAAATTAAATTCCAAAGACACAAGGAGAACCAAGTATACAATGCATTATATCAAGTGGAAAAGCGAACTCATCTTGTTTTCCCTAATAAAAGTAGTAAACATAAGTATATATCGGCAAAACAATATAATGAAGTTGATATATAAGATGCCAAATGTCAAGAGGATAAATGTTATAAATAAACTAACAAAGAAATAGAATCAATTCAACAATAAAAATTGTGACTTTAGCATGATAGTGTGACTATAAAATAACAAATCTACAACAAAGGCTAACATCCTCAGTGGCTATAGAAAAACAAGCTAAATATCAACAAAGGTAACCAATAAAAATTACTCCTAATTAGCCTAAAACGTGTGCTAGGGTTAGTAGTTCTTTAGGGAGAAATTATAGCTAGTTCCTAGGGTTAGTTTGGAGGGTTCCTAGGGTTATAAGGTTAGTTTTTTTTCAACCCTAGTGGCTATAGGTTAGTTTTGTAACATCAGTAAATATAGCCTAAGTATCAAAGAATAATATCCAAATGAGAGACTTGAATACCTTGACTTTTCACATTTATCAATGCAGTATTTTGTTTCTCCAATGAAACGACTAGTGCCTTTGATTAATGGGTTAATGGGGTCACAATATAGAGATCTATGTGTACTACCTCATTGAGGGTATAAATACTTGTATTCCCCAAAGCAAGTATCCTAGCTAGGGTTTAGGACATTGGGTGTATGCCCTTATACTTCCTTAGAAAACCCTTGCAAAACATATTTCTATGATAGATTATGGTGGAGCTAGGTAGGTTTGTATGCCCTTATATTCCCTACTTAACTTGTCAAATAACCTTGAACTTTGAACAAAGAAAATAAAATCAAGTGTAGCATTTACCAAATTCAAGTTTCAATAAGATAAATTCTTAACATGCCAAGAGAAACCACCGTAAAGAGATAGAAATGACCTCCATAAGCTAGTGCATCATTATCATGTAGCCAATAAACAAATATAACACCATACCATAGCACAAGAGAGAAAATATTGAAGTTAGAGAAAATTTCAATCCTTAGCCTCTCACAATGGGAGAGATATGTTATGAAATGAGATTCACATGATCTATATTTATACAAAAACCTTAAAAAATAGTTTGTCCACCTATCAAGGATAAAACATAAGATAAGGGGTCAAAAACCCTTATCTCACCCCTTGCATCAAATAATGATATTTAATTTTCACTTTAACATAATAGAAACCCTAAAAATGAGATGATGTCACCCCTTTAGGGGATGTTTTGACCACTTGAACAAGTAGTTGGAGAGGAAAATGGAGGTAGTTGGGGCTCCCTGAGCCTCCTCATCATGTGCTAGGGTCAATCCATGCCTCCTATGGTCAAAATATGCTAATTGTCAATGTGAAATAACTCCATCACCACAAAACCTCCTCAAGCATGACGTCAAGCCTCAAAAGGTGATTGTTTTCCCCTCCTAAGCAAGTTGTTTGGGTAATAGAGGTTGGATAAGGTCTTCCATGATGCCATATAAGCCTCCAAATTCATGTCTCTATGATCCGACATGTCAGCCTACAAAATCCAACCTATGGGCTCCTTTCCCCATGGAATCCCAAGCTAGGCTTGTTCTCCCAAAAATGGCCACCAAGCAAGGTCCTGTAAAACAAAAGGGTATTCCCTCCAAATATCTTAAGTCAAATATATCATGACAAGTGTAAACCACATCTAATAAGAAAGGAACCTAAACATGTGCATTCAAAACTACCTTATCAAATTAAACAAATGCTCAAAAACCCTATACGATTGACCAAGTTTAAGTATGGGAGGGGTGTCATAAAGGTCCTATTGGGTAGACCAAAACCCTCAAGTAGGGGATTCTCCCAAGGATGGCCTTTCAAGGTCATCTAGTGGATGATGAGGTTGAAGGGGTGTATACTTCATAGGTTGATGAGTCTCATGAACTACAAGGGATCATATTATCTCATTTATGGGTTCCTTTGTAAAGGGTGTGTGGCACCTTCATTTGCGATGGACTTTTTCCCAACCCACCCTCCTGCCATTCTTTCTTCTTATATTTCTTTCATGTTTTAAAGAACAAGTTGAAGGTCGATGTCCTAGATTGGTGTCCAAATAATGATAATGCCATTCACAAATACCTTGCAGAAATGAGAATGTTGGATCATGATGAGACCCCCTTTCTCTTAGTTGTGTAACTGAGAGCCATTATCCTGGCTTGGTGATCAGATGATGGTAATTTCATACCGCTAAATACATATGATCATGATAGGTCGTCTTGTGATGATACCTCCCATCCTCCAACTAGCCCCTTAAGAGTTCACTATCATTTATCTTTGTAGGTCCATTATTTATTATAGATAATCATTTCATTACTTTCTCAAGGATCCCTAGGCAAAGCATTTGGAAGGTCTATATTTATGATTTTATCTTTTTATCCAACAACAATCCCTTTGGGCCTTCAACCTCTTCTTCCCATGAAACAAGGTACATGCCCTTATTGGGTCACTAAATTCAAAGGGCTCAGAAGAGGAAAATATGACGAGAATGTAATGAGAGGAAAGTGGTAAGTATGGTCTATTATGGTACAATAACCCCTCAAGGGACCCCTAGTTTTAAACAGTCCCCAAAGGTTGTCCACTTACTAGGAAACCTATGACACTCACTAAGGTGAAATAGGGTCAAAAGAATAGTGTCCAAGAAGGTGTTCTATAATCAAAATAAGATTAAATACAGCATGTTTAATTTCCTTAAATATTAGGGTGATTACCTGCCACAATAGATGACTTGTATTGTATGGAGCAAGACCCATATTCCTTCTATAAGCTAGCTAGTGTAGTGGATGTGTTGGCAATGGATCATAATGCGGTGATATAGTGAGCTTATGTATGTGTAAGTGGACACTGCTACTCATGTGGTCTCTTGGCACTCCATATCTGCAACTTGAGGACCTAGAGACATCATCTCCTTAGTTATCCCACAAAATGAGGATAACAATTACACATGTTCATCTGATTCAACCAACTCATATGAATCATCTTTTTCTTTGTTCCTTAGTTCAAACCACACCTTATCTGAATCATTCTCTATTTGAACTATCACTTCATACTCAGACTTCCTTTCGACTTCTCTGAAGAACACATCTCGAATGTACACTATTTTCCTTGATGTAGGATCCCAGAGCTTATATCCTTTCATTTCTTCTTTGTATCCAATGAAAATATACTTGACTATCTTCTTGTCTAACTTTCTCCTCTTTTCCTTAGGAACATGCACAAATGCATCACAACCAAATACTTTGAGATGTGAAACAAAAGGATTTTTACAATACCATACGTTATGTGATGTCATGTCGAATTGTGTCGACAAAGGAGACATATTCACTAGATATTTTGTAGTATCAACTGCCTCTACCCATAATTATTTTGTGAGCCCAACACCACTGAGCATGTTCTTTTCCTTGTCCATCAAAGTTCTATTCATTCTCTAGGGGGCTCCATTATTTTGTGGGGTATATGGTGTGTTATTTTGGCACGTTGTTCCACACTTCTTATAGAACTGCTCAAATCTGTTTCCATAAAACTCTCTATTGTTGTTAGTTCTCAACACCTCATGGATGCTTTTAGGGGCTAAATTTCGCTCATGGGCTAATTTTCCATGGTTTTTCCAAAAATGAGATTCACTATTTTAAAAATGATTCACCCAAATTCTATAGGATAAAATCATTTTACCTTAAAAATCGCCAAAATTTTATAAAAACTATATAAAATCATTAGAAATTTGAATACTTTTACAAAAATATCGCCAAACATTTATAGTTGGCATATGAAGGATTAGTAAGATTCACCAAGGTTTCTATATTTTAAAATAAGTTTCCATCCTTAAAATCATCCCTGAACTTAATATTCTTATCTCATGTATGGTTTTCTACAAGAGACTTAAACTCTTTGAATTTATCGAAAACCTTTGATTTCTTCCTCATGAAATATATCCATGTCTTCCTAGAAAAATCATCTATGAAGAAACCATGATACAGGGATCCACCAAGTGAAGGCATTGAAATAGGGGCAAACACATCACTATGAACCAATTCTAGAATCTCCTTTTCCCTCGTCGCTCCAGATGGGAACCTGACCCGACTTTGTTTTCCATATATACAATGCTCACAAAATTCGACTTCTAAATTAAATTCAAGAAAACATTCTACCATACCTTTATTTCTCATAGCACAAAGTCCTTTTTCTCCAATGTGTCCCATCCTCTCGTGCCATGGCATGGTTGGTTCGACTTGATGAAGACTTGTCAATTTGGTTTGAACTGACTCAGCCCAAGTTTATTCGAGTCGGGTCAAAATAGAGTCGACTTCATGAACATCAATGTTGATGCATCCAATAGATTTGACATTCTCTAACAACTTGTATAGGTTTCCAATCTAAAATCCTTTCATTAATACCATCACACCTCTGACCATATTTCACATATACTTCTGAAATACAGTGTGCACTCCTACATCACTCAGCTTGCTAACGGATATCAAGATTCTTTCCAAAACCATAATATGTAGCACACCTAGAAGGGTTCTACTCCTCCCATCCTGTAGTGTCAATCAGACTCTTCCTCGTTTGAAAATTATGGTTGTCGAGTCGTACCCCAAGAACACATCTCCTCCTTCAAATCATTCATATTCGTAGAACCATTCTTTATGTGGTTTCATATGATAGGATGCTCATAAGTCTATCAACCAAAAATCTTGATCCAACTATGTATTGGTCGACACCAGGTACACATCACCTCCATTATCTAGAGTCATCTTTCTATCGTTTGACTACTTGGCATCAGTTCCTATACTGACTTCCATTTCTTTCAACTTGAAGTCCCTTTTGAAATGTCTAGATTTACCACATTTCCATCATCTTCTTATCGACTAAACAAGGGATTTAGATCTACCCTTCGACTTGGAATTTCTACAGTAGAATTTTCCTTTATCTTTGTCAATTGGTCAACCTCTAACCACTAATGCATCTTTGGTCGATCCTTCCATGTTCTTCCTTTTCATTTCTTCTGATAGTGGATATGAAACCACATCCTCTAGAACTAATGTGGTTGAATTAATCCCTATAGGCATGACTAATCTATCTCAGGAGTTTGGCAGAGAACATATTAGGAGAATACATTTCTCCTCCTCAATTATATTGATATCCACAAAATATAACTGGATTATTATGGTATTAAACAGATTTAAATGCTCAATAACCAAACTTTCCTCACTCATCCTCAGAAGATACAATTTATTTCTAAGGAACAACTTATTTACTAGATATTTTGACTGGTACAAGCTCCCCAACGTGTCCCACATTTTCTTGGTTGAATATTCACTTGAGACGTTCAACAACACCGAATCATTAAGACAAAGTTGAATTTTACTCCTTGCCCTTCTCTCAATTTTTTCCCATTCTTCCCTTGGTGTACCTACTGGAATGGTACCTGGACATACTATTGGCCATTGTTCTCAATCTACAATGATGTTGAAATATTGTAAATTTGAAGAATATTCTAATTATATTTAAGTTATTATCTTATATATATAATCCCTAGACACGATGTCTTTCTTCCTGGGATTCTTGACTATTGCGCTACTCACTGAGGTTTGACTGAGCTCTACAACCTTCCTTGTGTTGTCTACTGGACTACCTATTTTATGTGATGGACCTACCTCTGCTTTTTCCTTGGGTTTTCCCCCTTTCTTCTATGTTATTGGAACTTTCCACTGTGTAGGCCAGTCCTTCACTATCCCTTCTACTTCCTCTCGTGTTGTCCAGTACCTCATTTCTAGCAACTTCCTATTTGTATATATTTTGGACTGAATCCACATGTGGTGTCTTGAAGCCTTAAAGTTAGCAATTCCTTCATTTTCCTTGACTACAATTTGGATTCTTCACACATTAGCTATCTTCTATTGCATATCTTCTAGGAACATTGCAAACTATGCATTGTTCTCTTATTGGTTCTTAGTGTATTTTTCCTACCATAAGGTTGTATACCATGTTGCACAACATTTCCCTCTTCTGTCCATAAAGGATTTGAATTTGGGTTCCTGCCAGCCTACCAATGCTACCAATATCAATAGCCAAGAGTAATGGAATTATGTCCCATTATCCTATGCATCTCTGCAATCTATCAAAAATTGGTTCAATAAATAGGGCGCCCAACTTAATACTATACCCTTTGTGCATTGTACAATTGCTGCTATGACTCATATCGGGGCCTCTTCCTTTCTACACTTCCTCAATATTTTATAGGCCATAATCTTTGTGGCAAACCTCTTCACAGGGTCATTGATGTCCTTTATCACTATGCCCATGTTTCCCATGTTTGTCCCGAACTATGCTTTAACCTCTTCTGCGATCTCCTTGTCCCTTGCTTTTTTCTCCAAGTAATCCTCTCATTTTATGCCACTGGTTGGAAACCCTATTATTTTTCCATTAGTTCTACATATATATGGATTGGCCTGTCCATCCACAAGATACCTCCATGTACCCTTTCCAACAATTGTTTCACACAATTTCCCACATTCTTACCTCGCTCGAAATGCAGTATTTCCAATAAATTCATAATACCTGAACTATATAATCCTGTGATCCACTACACGGGCTCCAAAATTGGATTTCCTGAGGATCCTGTTGATACTGAGAGGGGGGTGAATCAGTATCAAGTACAATTTAAAAAAAATTTCAACTTATACTTAAACCATTCAATTATATCCAATGAGCAATGAACAATAGTATAAGAGTTACACTAATACACCACAATACACCATGCACAATATATGAGAAATAATCAATAGTTTTGTTCAAGGGAAATAATGACTTCCAAAGGTAGCTACAGCTTCCAAATGTAAAGGGAGGGATAAACCTCCAAGAGGAAGATACAATCCTCCAATATAAAGAGAGATCTGAACTCTCTATCCTTTCCCCTTCCTTCCACCCAAGAATATATGAGAGATAATAAAACTTTATTCAATTCTGGTCTGTTCATAAGACCCAACTTGTACAACATGCCCCGCGCTCAATATTGAACATCTGATTCTGAAAATCACACAAAAGAAACTAAAGTCCGTAATATTTCCAATGGAAGTGGTACCACTTCATTTGGAGTCTTTATGAAAAATTTATGACTGTTGTACCCAGAACACCTGTTTTTTGACTAGTTTCAGGACTGGTCACAAACCCTATATTCCACAGAGTGTATCTCCATAATTATAGCGAATCAAG
>ML778736.1:188353-212203 GCA_009831015.1 Picea engelmannii
CAAAGTGCCATTTCTATTGCTATTTCGTGAATCATTTCTGTGTATTGTGAAGATTATGCTGGATATTTTACTGTTATTCTGTTATTTCTAGCATTTCGTTTATGTTCTGCATATTTTATATATCTGGTATCTTGCAGCTCATCTCCCAACTCTGGTTCTCCTGATGGAAGGGGTGCAGTGGGCACTACACGACTGGACTAAAGGGCCTACTGTACCCCTCAGAATTCGACCTCAATTATGTCCTACATCTCCTCCTACTTGGCTTCCTGTTTCTACAAATTTTTCTGCGAGGCGTTGTTTACAACTATGATGACGAAGTCAAAGTCATCAACAGTGAGCACATCCTGCATCTTGGTCAAGGTGTCTCTGGATTTATTTCATGAAGAGGTTTTCGGGGGAGAAACCTTCCTCTTCTTCAAGGGATCAACCTCATCTCTAGGTGGTGTTACTTCGCCTTGATTCTTCTCATCTTCTTTTCCATTTATCTTCTCTACTTCGTCATCACCCCCTCCACCAGGTGATACTGAAGCAGTATTTTCTAAGGCACTACTTAAGTCTTGGACTTCTCCGGTCTTCTTCCTTCTACTAGTTCCAAGTGTGTCATATTCTTTGTGAGCATCCTCCGGGCTGTCAAGTTCGTGATCAGATATATTTGCAGGGTCAGTGGGGATAAGGAAGAATGTTTACCAGTCCTTAGTTATCTCCTCGAGGTCCTCTTCTGTGAGATTGTAGTACGACCGAAGCTCCTCCTTATGTTTTTTTTCTTGCGTAGTAATATAGATTAAGTGTTGATCTGCATGGAACTTCATGAGGGGTCGAAACTGTTGTAGGGTTTTTGGAGTTATGCTTGGTTCATATTCAATAGCCCTCTTTAGTTGGAGATAGTACGAATGAAAAAATGTGTTCGACTGCCACTTTTTTCCCATGTCGCTTGAGTGCCAAAGCATGGTGAAATTCGCAGCAAGCGGATCAAATGGCTCAATGTCAGGAAAGGTCACACCTTCCAGCATCTCCCAAGAAATAAACACGACAAGGATCAGGAGCCAGCTAAAGTGGAACTCGAAGCCCTGATCATGTTCTTCGCGGCAGTCTAATTCCAACTGATTAACTAGGTACTTCGCCCAGCTCATCTGTACGCCTTCCACACATTTCCCTGTGAGGTCAATGAAAAATCCCGTGACCTGCATGGGTTTGTTCTTCCTTTCTATATTTCTTGTGATTAATTGGCATGCTAGGTGCACTGCACCATTCTAGATGGAAGCTACCTTGTAGCCTTGTGTCCCCTTCTCAACATCGTCATATGTATCCTTGTGGCTTTCCCTGGATAGAATTCATGTGGGTCAGGTCCTTGCATACTCAACCCGGTGATCCTATGGATCAGCGTTAGATTGGTTGTGATATGATGGTCTAGCCATAAGTATCCTCCATGGTAACATGAAAGTAGGATATTGACACAGACATTAACTTCCTGGTGCCTTCCAAAGTATGGGATCTTCATTACGTTTAAAAGGGTGGACTATGCGAGGTTCATCGTCCATGGCTGGGAGATTATTTTTGAGTTTTTCCCCTTCGTCCTGGTCAAGGTATTTATATGGGGCAAGAATGCTATGGTTCTTGTGATATCCTAAGTTGAAGTCGCCGAACTTCAACTTTGCGATCTTTTCCTACTACGCTCGAACTACACGTATCCCCTTTGAGAGGTATGCAGTAACCATGGTGTATTCAAAATCTCTCGGCACACTATCACAACTCACCACACCGGCTAGAGGCAGGATGTAGTTGGGTAATATGGTCTAGATTAGCTTCACATTTTCTAGGTCATCTATTGCTTGGCTCTCTTTTATGTGATGACTCGGGATGGTCCGGATCCATGAGCGGTCAACAGAGAGGCTTCTACTCCTCTCATTGATGATGCTTGAATACTTGCAAACATTACTTTCTCGACCACGAGATCAATGAGAACTTCTTCAACGATTTTCTCCATGATGTTGAGCTCGTCCGACATACATGCTTAGATCAGATGGATGAATGAGTGCACAAAACAATAGAACTGGTGTCAATCTTACTAAGCACAGCGCGGTATCAATTATTTCTCTCTGATACAATTTGCAAAAGTGTTCTCAGTGCAACAGTCGACAAAATAATTAGACATCAATGTAATGGATCTTCCCAATGAACAAGAGACCTTCATTAATTCAGTTATGTCCATTACGATGCCATCCCAATGGTCTGATGGCGGGCTTTCTGACCATAAATGTCATTCTACCCATTTGGGGTATCAGTCTAACAGTTATATTGTTCCCAATGACTATATTGCTTCGTCATCGCGAAGTGCCATGTGACGTTGTTCTGATATCCCAACGAAGTTCAAGTTTTGTAAATTTTCCTTCTGCGAAGTTCCCTCTCGAACCTTATGTAACTTTTCGATCTTTGATCTCTTCTTGCATAGTTTTCAAGCCTGCTTTCCAGTGAGCTTCATCTCGATATTCCTCTTTCCATTCTGATTCTTATCTCCTTTTGTCATAGTAACTTCGTGTTGTTGAGATTCTTTCCTAGGATTCAAGGGCAATACCTCTTCTTTATCAGGGGTAGGCATTTCAGCCTTCTGTGAGTCTTCTTATGTTCTTTCAACTTCGACATCCATGTCCCTGAATAGCTTCGATCTGTCTCTTGTTCTTCAATCAAGTGTGTGATCCTCCTAGTCATGAAATCTTTTAATTCTTGCTTCTTCTGCTCCAAGACTTCCTCTTCTTTCCTTTTGGCATGATCCTTTTCAATCCAAGGTTTTCCTAGTAATATAGAAAATGGGGCGTTATTCTCAACAAATTTAACAACCTCAAAATCTTCTTTTGTTGAATTTCCATGAGCACTCATAGATATCTGATTAAGTCTTCCACATAGGGTTATCATATTTCTTCTAAATAATCCTATTCCTCCCAATGAAGGAATCATAGCAGGCTTTCCTAAAATTTCCCAAGTTCTTTCTTTCATGATATTCACCTGTGTTTCTTCATCCAGAGTACAATCAATGTCAAAGTATCCTATTCTTACTTCTATTTTCTCTTTCTCTTTTAACATCTCTGATAGATTAGTATCTCTGTGGTCATTCAGGGTTTCTTTCATTTGCAATAATATAGTCTCTGATTCTTTCTGAGGTTCTTCCATGGTCTCAGTTTCTTGACCTTTCTCATGGTCTTCTTGTCTCATGTTCATTCTTTCAAGATTAGCAATCATTCTAGGGAAATCCAAAACTTCATGATCTATAGTTTTACAACAAAGACAACTAGATCTTCTACCAGGACATTCCTTAGCCAGATGTCGCAGTCTTCTGCAACTGTAACAAAGGTTTAATCCTCTCTTTCTCTTAAAGGATCCCCAACCTTTCCTATACTGCACACTCGGATCACAGTAGCTAAGCTGTAAAAAATTCTCTCTAGGGTCCTACATCCATTTGTTAGTCCAAAAATTCTTTCTATGCATAGGAATAATATATCTTTCATTATTCTTAACAAATATACTCATATCAAATCTTCTTCCTTCTAGTTGTGCCCTAGTTTTCAGGTTAAGACAAAATTTATCAAACATTCCTAGATCCATATTATTGAAAAAAAAAATTCCACTTATCTTACTTTCGATAGAGCACAAAGTTTTCAGATCTAAAACTTTTCCACTATTCTTACCTCTATCAGGGAAAAAAATCGTTCAGATCTTACCTCTTTTCTTTAGATATTCCTCCTTCCTTAGCACAGAGCTTCGCAATTCAAGCAGTAGATCTATGCACAAAGCTTCCTTTCTTTCTTAGTTCACAACAATCATAGTTTCAGATCAGATCTTCGCCAAAGATTCTTCTTCCTTAGTTCCCAAAAATCACAGTTTTAGGTCTCGACAATGGAACCATTTGTTGGCACAGGGGTAGACCTAGGGTTCAACACTACAACAATGCACCAACAAAACCCTAACTACCATCCCTTTCGGAGACACCTATGAAGCAGATGAAGTCTCACCTGAGGTAGAGGCGGGGATGTTTGCAAGACTCATACGTCTGCAACCTTAGCTGGGACATAGATCTATGATTACAACACCTTAACAAAGCACTTAGCAGTTATATTTCATCAATACCCAGTTTAGTTTACAACGCAGCTAAACCCTAACAACAGATCAATGCGATATTCACACATATACAATATATTTAAGCATGAAGCACACACATAGAGATCATATCTAGCATTCATTCACATTATTCAACACTAAACTATCATATCATATTCATCTATCATCTAACATCACACTAATAATTTAATCATATAAACAAGAGAGAAACCATAAATCACAAAGAATTCACAGCACAGGATATACGTTGTTCACCCCCACCCTAGGGCTACGTCCACCAACTCTTCTTCTTTCTTTTATCTTTTTCAAGCATCTTACAGGCACAAAGAATCAGAAACCTACTCTACATAGAACAGGAGATCTGCACGCACTCGCTTGATCCTCTTTCCCCAAGTAGATCTAGGCACATAGCCTCACATAGTCTTCACACAAAGCACTACAAATGACTCGCACTTAGATCTGTAAGTCTTAATCACATATTCTTGCACATATCTAGTAGTAGCACTCAGTCATTTGTCGCTACTTACATTGCCTAGTCTTCTATTTATACAATACAAAATAGGCCTAAGCATGGGTAAACCCATGGGCCGACATTCCCATACCCGTTACATAGCCCAAAAACCCAAAAAGGCCCTAAAAAGGGGCTGAGATCCCGCGACCTCTGCTTCGTCTTGCGCTCCTCCTTCAACAGCCTGTCGAAGTCCCAAAAATAGGTCAAACATGACCAAGAATCCTCAAAACTTGGTCAAGGGCCAACAGTATGCACAAAGCCTCTAGCTCCACACTAAGTCGATTCTACTAGGTCTCTTCACTTAGCACACTCTAGCCTCTTACCTCACCTAGCTTTCTATTTATACATTTAAAAATGGGCCTAAACATGGTTAATCCCATGGGCTGACATCCCATACCCATTACATAAACCCTAATCCCAAAAAATTCCCTAAAAAGGGGTCGAGATCCCATGATCTACACTTCGACTTGTGATCCACCTTCGACCAGCCTATCGAAGTCCCAAAAGAGGTCAAACATGAACAAGGTTATCCAAAACTTGGTCAAGGGCCAACATACTGTTAATAAATCGAGTCCCCTGATCACTCATCAATATTCTTGGACATCCAAACCTTGTCACTACATGTTCAAATAAAAATCATGTTGCAGTCTCTACACTGCAATCCTTTAATGGTGTTTCCTCATCCCATCTTGTCAAGTATTATGTAGCTGTAATAATATATCTAGCTCCTGATCTTCTTTTTGGTGGATTAATTGGACCTACAAAATCTACTGTCCATTTATCAAACACTTGTAAAGTTACTTGAGGTCTCAATGGACTTCCATCCCTCCTGGATGGTTTCCCAACTCTTTGATAGACATTACACTTTTGACAGTATTCCTTTGAATCCTTGTGAACTACTGGCCACCATAATCCTGCACACAATACCTTCTGTGTGGTAGCTTTTCCTGTGTAGTGTCCTCCAACAATCCCTTCATGTGCCTCTGCTAAAATGATAGTCCTTTCATGCTCCATCACACATCTTCTCAAGATGTTATCTGCTCCAAGTTTGTATAAATGACCTATAATCAATTGATAGGCTGCAACTTTGAATACCAAAATTTTCATCTGCGCAGTAGTAAATTCTCTTGGTGCAAAGCCTGTACTCAAAAACTCAATAATGTCAGTAAAATACTCGTCAACTATTTTTACTAAAAACAATTGTGCATCTGGAAAGTTGTCTTCCAAATTATTCGGTTCTTCTCCATTGTTATCCTAGATAAGCGATCTGGTCCTGCATTCAATCTTCTAGGCTTCACCACAACTTCAAAGTCAAATTATTGGAACAAAAGTATCCATCTTCATATCCTTCCCCCAAAAAATGGCTTATTGACTAAATATCTTAGAGTTGAATGAACTGTAAACATCTTGAACTGTTTCCCTAACAAGCGATGTCTGTATTTCTGCAAAGCATACATCATAGCTAATCCTTCACTTTCGTTAGTGTTATAGTTATGCTCTGAATCTGATAACTTTCTGCTGGAAAATGATATAGGGTTATCTATATCACCTTATTTTGGTTGTGTTAATACTTCTCCTAATTCTATTGTAGATTCATCCACATGCACATGAAATGTTTTTCCCAAACTGGAAATACTAAAATCAACGCAAAAACCATCTTCTCCTTCAAAATATCCAAACTTAGTTGGCATTCCTCGTTCCACTAATACCTAGTGTCTTTCTTCAACAACTTATCCATTGGCACATTAATCTGTGCATATCCCCTTATGAACTTCCTGTAATATCCTATATGGCTCAATGTACTCTTCAACTGGCGCACTGAATTTGGTGGTGGTAAGTTAACTATGACAACAATTTTAGCAAGATCAACCAACATAGCTTGTTTACACAATACATGCCCTAACAAAATGTCAAAAGGTGTGCTAAAAATACATTTCTTGATATTTAAGATATCTGACACTGTCTGCATCTGTCCAACATCAACCTTAATACTTCAACATGATCTTTCAATAAAATGAACAATGTCCAATCATCCAAGTAAACCTCCAAAAACTTATGAATGAAGTCTTTAAAAGTTGCTACTACTACACTTGAAAAAATGGTTGGTGCATTCTTCAATCCAAATGGAATAATTGTATATCGAAATGATCCCCACTCTGTAGAAAATGTAGTATTGTGTCTATCTTTTGGTGCGATCCTAATCTGATGATATCCTGAGAATCCATTTGTAAAAGAATGATCTTCTTGAACCACTACATTCTCCAAAACTTCATCTGTAAATGGGGTAGGAAAAGGATCATGTAGGAAAGAATCATTCAATTTTCTCAAATATACACAAATATTAATCCCTCCTTGCTTATTTTCCTGCACTACCATAGAACGTCTGATCCATTCTAACTCTTCTACAGCTTATATGACACCAGCTTCTAGCATCTTGTCAATTTCTTCCTTCACCTTCTCTTTGTATATTGGATTCAATCTGTAAGGCCTCTTTATAATAGGTCTAGCTTATGGATTCAAAGGTATATTCATCTCTGCTAGCTATCTTTATAATCCATTCATCTCTAATAATTTTGTTGGGAATAAGTCATTGTATGTGCGTAGTAATTATGTGATCCTTTCTACTGTCTAATTATCCCAATAATCTCCAATATTTTCCATATTTGGGTTTTCTACAATTCCAATGTTTACCTTATTGATATTTAATGGTGCATCATAATATCTTGAATCTACATTGGGACCTTTTACTTCCCTTTCACCTTCCACTTCTGGGATCTGTATATTGTGTGGATTATCTTATGTTGGATCATCTTCTTCTGTGACGTGATAACAATGTAGTAATCGTTTAACTATATGTCTAGCCTTCTTCTGATATGTTGGGATTATTTCAAATTCTGGTTCTTCAAATATCTTGTCTCTTACTACTTTCAACGTTGTATCTATCTCTGGACTATCATGCTCAAATGCAAATGTAACTATGAAATTTTGTTGTATCTCTTCCCAATTTGTAGTTTCTCTGCGATGTTCCTGTTCTCTGTGCCAATTGTTTGAAATTCCTTCTAGTGTGTGAATGAAAAGGTGTGGCCATTCTTCTGGTGGTACTAATCTCCATTTAGCTATGCACTTATCTACATGTTCTTGAGGTTGTACAAATACATCATATTTATCCTCGTATCTATGTTCCTACTCGGTGTTGAATTTGATGTGTCGTAACCTTTTGAACTTAAACCAATTGTTGATCTTTTCCCTGTGTGTACCCCACGATCTCGCAAGTGTATCTTTTAAATAAATATCTAATTCTAGTAATATCTTATTTTCCATAACCTCTACTTCAAACTTCATTAAAAATTCTTCTAAGGCATTCAAACCATAAAAATTAGGAGGTTCTCTTACCTTTGTACCAACCCATCTTAGCGCGTGTGTCATTCTGCCACATCTCCTGGCAGATAATTCATTTAGTCGTTGTTTCATGTTTTCTAGTCATATGTCAGAGTCTGAAGCACAATAACTAATACTCCTCCAACTGAGCATTCCATATGTAGTTGGGTTGATACAATCCTCTTCACACATGCTTGTTATGTATAAATGATTTACATCTTATGTAAGAATATTATTTGTTGTAGGTTCCTCCCTCCTTCTGAGGGATCCAATGGTGCAATAAATTTGTATTTCCTTGATTCAAAGATCATATTTCTTGTCTTGAAATTGATAATATCCTGGTTATTGAAATCCCAATCCAGACCTAAAAATGATGGACATGGAAAAGTGTTGTCCACTATGTCGATGACTTCAAAGTTTACCATGGTGTGCAAACCATGTAGATCTATTGGAATCCCCTTCAACTTACTAATTGGCGCAACTCTGTGTTGATTTTACAACTTCAACTAAATAGGTGAATACCCCAGTTGAGGTTCTCCCATAGCTTCCCAATTCTTCTTTGGTAGAACATTGACTTCAGATCCTAAGTCTAGTATGATATCCCCCATATTGAAATATCCTATGTTGGCATTCAATCTAAATTCCTTGTTGGTTCTTCTCTTCTTATAGATCTGATTTACTCTTTTTACCCCTTCTTCCCCATAATTACACTTTTATAACAAATTTCGCAGTACTTGTAAGGATTTTTTATCATTCAACAATTTACACATGACCCCAAAAGTTTTCTTAAGTTTTTTATTTGGTCTAAAGACTACACTTGATTGGTATGATCAAATAATGAAGGCATGCCATACATTGGTATCTAATCTTCTGGTTTAGTCCCTGAAGTAGATGCAATATTTTCTTTATGAATCTCGTGCCTAGCCTATTTTAATATCTCTTTCTCTTTTCGCACATCAAACTTCTATTCAAGGGTTGTTTTCTTCCTGACCCACTGGTATTGGTCTTAATCCTTCTTGGATACATCTTCTCTTGTCTTAGCTTTGCCTCTAGTAACTATGTTAATATTCTTCCCATCCTCTTCTATGTTTTCCACCCCAATCCATTACATGTTCTAATTGGTTTGTTTCCTCTTGTCTTGTATATTTATCAAAAGTATCATACAATCTTTTGTTTCATGGTTTGTTGTGCGATAAGACATACATGTTGCAGGTGGTAGTGGGAATTCTCTTGCACAGTGCCCTCGTTTTTTACAATTATGAAAAACCACTGGTCCCAGACCTCCTCCAAAGCCTATTCCTCCACGACCTCCTCTTCTGAATCCTCCTATGTTTCCTTGATTATCTCCACATAGTGTTTTATACTGTGGTCCTTGATTATACTATGGTTGCACATTATTGTATTGCGGTGGTGTTGTGCACTACTGTGAAGGATTATACTATTGTTTCCCTTGTAACTATTGTGCATTATTATATTGCGGTTGTTGCACGTTATTATACTACGGTTTCTATGTATATTTTCCTATTACATGTTCAGCCTACACCCTGTATGTATATGCAATCCTTTCTTTCATCATCTCCAAGGCTCTACAGTCCTTGTATTCATGGCCAACTGAATTACAAAAGTCACAAAACATACTCTTTGGTACTTTTTGATACTTATGCATTAGGGGGAAATTATAGGGATCATGCCCATGTGTTTTGAAAATATCACACCATGGTCCTCCTTAAGCTAAAGGGTTTGGCATACCCATTCCAATATACTGCGCAAATAATGGACACGCATTCTTTTGATGGCCTTTTGTCCTATACATTGTACACCATACATATTCTCTTTTCTCCTTTCCTTTGTTCTCATTCAACTGGAATGTTAAATTCTTCAGATCTTTCTTCAACTCTTCCATAGCTGGATTTGTATGCTTGTACTGGTTTTATTCTAACTGCAAGGCTTCCTGCAGATCCTCAACTTGGCTCTAGAATTTCCATTGTCTCAAAGGATAATTCAAGTGTGGCAATAGAGAATTAACAAACAAATATCTATGCTATGTATTAGTAATAGTGTACTTTAACTTACCTTTTATCCTCTTTAACTTCTGGTCCATTTCCTAGACCGATTCTCCTAGTTTATGCTTAATCTCTATCATTTCATTCATAAACTAGTCTTTTGAGATTGGTTTATGAAATTAATTTATTAAATGTCTCTTCAACTCTGCTATAGTTGTAGGAATTCCCGTTGGACTATTTGTTACGAGACCCATGTACCAATCTAATTTGCGGTCTCTGCATGTGATTTCCAGTTGTGTAACCTTTGTATCCTCATCTGTAATCTTCTTTGTTGCCCATATCTTCTTATAGATAAACAAATGTTTTTCTAGATCATCTAACTCATCCCCTCGAAACTATGGTAACCTAATAGTTGGATCTTTTCCTTCCATTGTGAAATGTGTTGAACTACCACCTTTTTGCATTGTAGATACTTGAGTGCTACTTTCTTAAATTGCACTTATGCTACTGGACCCACGTCCTATAAAAATTCTTCTCCCACTAATCACTTGTTGGTTAACCGATTTTTCTTCTTTAGATGTCTTAGTCGCACACGGGGTTGTGGGTTCCACACTAATTCAGATCTGGAATGGAGAGTCTTCTCCAATGCTAGACCCATGACTTCTAGTTTTCCTATCATATGTAGCATGCAAGATATACTCAATCTGCCCCATGGCATGGAGATTGTTATGAACATAATATATATAAATAAGATGTTCATAACATAATAATTAATTAGTAAATAGTTAGTTAGTAAATAGTAATTATTAATAATGAAAGGACATGTTCTCAAAAAGACATGTCTAGTGGTGAAAGGGCACCCTTGTGTGGGTATATAACAAGCCCTCATTCTCAATTGTAACCATCATCTTATATATTTATCAATTAAATTTATATTTTACATATTACTCTACAATTGCTCACCAGGTTTTATATTACAGAGATCCTCTACTTCTTCCTCATTGTTGTCCAATCCCTCTCGCTCGGCTACTTCTCTCTTATTACTATTCATCCTATATTGGTAGGGTCGTCCACAGTGTGTCACACCTGTGTTCCTTATGATTTCATTATTTTGTTCATCATCCATCATGATGGGTTCCATTTCCTCCTTATTTTGGCTACTCTTGAGAGCCTTCTCCATTTCTCAAATCTTCCTTAGGGCTTCCCCCAACTCCCCCATGCATGCATATTGATCTAGATGTTTGATTCCATGGTCATCGTGCCTTTATCATGTAATAAGATCTTGATCGATGTGTAGAGTGACATGATGTACCTCCCTCTAGGTCCCTTCAATAAATCCTTCTCTGCAAAAGTATATGACTTCGATGTATCTACTGCAAACTTAGTGATAAACCCTACAGTAATATAGTCTAACCAGAAATCCACTGCACACATGAATTTGTTATTAACCCTTTCGAATCGTGCAATATTTTCAGCACTCCACTCTACTGACATGATATGATTAGTTAGATGTGTATCTTTCAACCTTAATATCCACTCCTGTAATAACTCTGGGAAATAATAGAAATATTATTCATGTAAATCAGTAAACACATACCTCTGCAGGTACTAGCGCAGTGTGTACCTAGAACCCTTATTATCTTTTTGGCTCGAACTCTAGCTGCTTTGTCTCCAACCATATTTCAATCTCTTTCTTTGTAGGATTCCATGGACTGAACATCCCTTTTTACCACTGCATCTTCTTCACCAAAACCCTTTCAGGCTATCCTTCTAAGTTCTAGCCGGAAACATAATCATTTTTTGGATGTATGGGCTGACATGGGTTCTACCTTATTTCTCCAACAAAACCCTTTTCACCATCGACCCTTATGGTAACCTAGAAGGATACACCATGCACAAAGTGCAAAATGTTGTCTCACCCGAGATGGTTTACGGGTGACTGCAAGACACATATGTGTGTATTCATGAAAGAGATTGGGGCTGTTCTTCTTACTATTTTTCTACTTAAACATGAATTATATCATACCATTCATCAAATCTACTCTTTCATTCATTCATAATATTCATTCTACATACATATTCTAGTGCGCGTTGTAATTAAAACCATTAATTCATCTAACCATTTAACCGTAATTATAGAAATAACAAAGCATTCAGACACATTGCAAAACATTGTTCACCCCCGCTTGGGGCTACGCCCACAAATATCTTCTTTGTATTTCTTCTTCATCATCAAAATAATGTTGCACACATTACATCATAGGATATGACAATAGTGGTGAGGCTGACCAGTGTTGCACCAAGCTCCACAACTTGTGACCTGACCCTCAGTTATATTAACTCCACCTGAGCTCCGCAACTCTCAACAATACAAAGACTCAAAACTCAAAAAGGACTCTCCAAAATAGACTAGTCACACACAAGCTCTAAGGTAGCTCATCCCAATATATGCTCAAAAATATGACTCAATATACCTTATACCTATTCTATTTATACTACAAAATGGGTTAAAACCCTTACATGATGACTCCAAAACCCTAACCGTAAAATTGCTAGGTTTGTCCACATATGCATCGGATTTCCACAAATCCTGTCGCGCACTGCTTCCTTTGCCTTTGGTCACGCTGGAATTCCATGTTTTATGGTGCGCATTGTTCCCTTTGGTCCATTCTACCTCGCTTACCTCCAAAAAATGCTTGCTCCAACAATGTTATATTTTCCTCTCTACCACAAAAACTTCCTAATATCCTACCTAATTTTCCACATAATGCTCACTAGGGATAACATGGAAGATAATTGAAAGATTGGAAGGGTAGAGAGGACCGATTTTATTAAAAACATTATACCCATGGTATTTAACCATTGGGATCCCAAGTGTTTAAATTTATCTTTAATATTTTCGATAATTATTTTCCAAGATTGGATAGAAGGGCTACTAAGAGATATCTAGGCATTGTACCAATTTTAGGAAGATGGGAATTGGAAAATTCTAGAAATGGAGTGAATCACCTGAGAATTTACATTCCAACCAAGTACTTGACATTTTTTGTCATTGATATTTCTTCATGAAATGCTTTTAAATAGCTCTAACACCTTTTTGCATATAATTGTGACTATTGTGGAGGCTCCTAAAAGGAAGGTGTCCACTACAAATTGGGAATGGTTCAAAATTTTGGTTCCCCAAACTATTTTAGTACCTAGAAGAATCTCTACATTTTTTTCCACCTCCAATTTACTACTCAAATATTATACCATGATAATGTATAAAATTGGAGACAAAGTATATCCTTGCCTCGATGCTTGGTTTCCCTAAAAAAATAAGGTGAGCCTTCCATTAACTAAGGGAGAAAATAAGGGCCATTGATGCATGAAGAAACCCATCTAATGAAAGAAGAGAAGAACCTAAATTTAGTCATAACATCAAACAAAAATAAATACCTTACCCAATCAAAATAATTAGCCATGTCTAACTTTATTATCATTCCCTTTTCTTTGATTTCCTTGTTGGAATGTATGGATTCTTACACTAGCACTATGTTTTCCAATATTTTTCGAGTTTTCCTGAAGCCTCCTTGGTTTTCTAATATAATCTTGGGAAACATTTTTTTTCAATATATATGTTGTTATCTTCATCATTATTTTATATGAAGAGTTACAAAGGGAAATGGAACAGAACCAAGAAGAGGAAGATGAGTTATCCTCTTTCGAAATTAAAGCTAGAAATGAGGAGTAGGTATGAGTGAGTCCCATTTCTCAAGACTTTTGCACATATTTTGATATATTTTTTTATTAATCTCTAGAAGGATCTATAGAAAGAGACTAAAAACATATTTGGTCTAGGAGCCTTGCTAGGTTATAGACTCCAAATCACATCTAAAATCTCTTGTTCCTCGATTGATTTCAATAATTTTGCATTGACCTCTTCTGATATGATCAAGAGAATATTTTCCTACATGACCACCATAACACCAGGGACCACTCCATCCTATTCAAAGAAAGGAGATCCAAATTAGGACTAGCATGCATTCCTTAAATACTAGAAATAAGAAATCTTAGAGCCATCTTCGAGTTAAATTTCCTTTACATTGCTTCTTATGACTCTTGCTTTATCTTTCTTGTGAAAAAAATGCATATTGATATCCCCTTACTTGAGCCACAAACTTCTAAAATTTAACCCCCATATATCCTCTTAAACTCTTATTTCCTTTTGTAATTTGTATGGATCTATGTGTCATTTGTCTAAGGGTCAATGGTGATGTCTTTATTCTCCATTTTGGATTGAATTTATTGTAGCTAAGCTCTAAGAAATTATTTTTCACATGATGGGGGAGAATAGCATGATCTTACCCATGATTTCAAAAAATGTTTGAATAATTTCAAATTCTACTCCCAAATATAGATAGGTGTACTTGAGATCCAAATATTCCAAGCTTTAGCTATTTTTCCCAAGGCTTGTTGATCTTGTACCAAGAGAAGATTATAGTGAAATGGAAGGGGACCATAAACTATGGAATCCCAAAGATGGAGAACGATTGGTTTGTGGTATGATACTGACAATGGAATGAACCTAGACTCGATAATATAATCTTGAAGGAGCATATCACTTTACATGGGAAATCTGCCCAATATAGAAGTTATATGTCCAAACTTTATCCTCTAATTGATCCATGTATTTTCATTTAAATGGTTTAATATCTATCAAATCCCACTCAATTATTAGATCCTCCATCCTTCATTTATACAGTTCTATAATGATGTTTCACCCTCTATTCTCTTTATTGTGAAGAACCACATTGAAATCTCCAACAACAATGTTATTTCTTGTGTACTCTAAATCTTTCAACAATAGAAGAGACTTCCAATATTTCTCCTTTTTCATAAAAGCTAGAGGCATGCATAGGTTAAAAACGTTGATATGATTACCAAATTCATGATGAGTAAACCTAGTTATTATCTAATGTTTTGTTTGGTAGGTGAAGTTCAAATACAACTCTCGGTTGTTCCAAAGAGAGCATAGTCCCCCAGAGGCTCCTTTTGAATTGACCGCTACTCCTTCACAAAGGTATCATTGTTTCTTGCTAATATTCATAGCTTTTGAAGTCTCCATTTTTCTCTCTTAGAGTAGGAGGATGGTAAGATATTTTGTTCCCCTTAGAGTTGATTATTTATCTTTGATACCAAGTCCTCTATAGTTCCAGGAGACAATGATGATTATTTAGAAGAGGGTTTTTTACTACCCCTTTTAGTGGTGCACTAGATCGAGTAGTTTTAGTGGATCTTGTTCCCATTGCGAGGGATTTTTCTAGGGTCATTTGTATCCCCAACATATTTTCCCTATTCATTGATTCTTCCATTTATCCTTCACTATCTTTCTTCCTTCTCTCTTGGGTATCTTTTCTTTTGGATCCTCTTCTTCCATTTCCTCTTCCTTTCTTAACATTTGAGCTCTTGTATTGTTGCCTAATGAAATTAATCGTTTATCCCATATATTATCGATCTATTGTACTCTGCTTGATACCCTATCTTCATCTTCTAAAGAGGGTATCTCTACTATTTTTAGTAGAGGAGGATCCATATTGTACTCTACTTGATACCCTATCTTCATCTTCTAAAGAGGGTATCTCTACTATTTTGAGTAGAGGAGGATCCATTGTTAATGTGGTTGCTACACTTGGTGCCAAATAGGGATTTTCCATATTTTCTATAGAAGGAGTTCATTCATCTTGAGACAGGATTTAAAATCTATTTGGGTGCATTAGTTGGCTCCCACCCCTTATGGATCAATTATTTTGGACATTCTAAATGTGGAATTGGGGGCTTCCTTTAACTGTAGGTTGAGAACAAGGATTCCTTGACCTGGAAAAAGATTAAGGGTCTAGCGTTGAAGCTTGATTTAACTCATGAATTAATATTCAACCCCATTTTCCTCTTCATTATTCACCATTTTCAAGTGTAGGCTAAGATATCCAAATAATCTTCTTATAGTCCTTAGCAAAGTACTTATATTCATGGCATATTTTTCATTTATACAAAATATTCTTATAACCTAAGAGTTGTTCATCCTGTCATTTCTCTAAGGTTAGAAGGATAGCTTCTAGAAGGAATTTTTCTAGATATGCCTCTACAGAAATTCATGCACAAGAAAAAATACTTTCCTTTGGATTCTCCTTGTCTATGTATGCATTTCCATGCTTCTAAAAGTTTCATCACTCCAGTGGTGGAGAGACAAATAAGGGAGGTGCACCCACACTAATCCGGATTTTATGAGCAGAACGAAATGACTACAGATTATTAACAGGTTCTTAACACAAAATAATAGAGATACAGTAAAACTAGTTTTCTATTCAATAAGGAAATACGCTGAAACTGTAAAATGCAGCGGAAATAAGCTTGTTGGAATGGTGGTGGCTTATCTCTGAGAAGAGATGTGATGGCTGCACTCATTCACAAGAAGATGATTACAATGAGGATATGAAGGCCTTTTTACAATAAACAGGAATTCCAAAAACCCTATACATCCAAAAACCTAACCCTAGGAGATGAAGCGCCAAAAGTCATGTGGGTCCCGTTTGGGTAAGTTAGTACATCAACTTCCTGGGGTTGTAACTTTTGAATACGATCTTCGTTTTAGGCATATGATATCCCGTTTGAAAGGTATCATCGAGGAGATTCATTTTGGGGGCTCAATAATTCCTTTGAATATCACTGAGAAGCTCTATCCAGAAAAACCTGCATTTAGGCCCTCAAAATGGCCCCAAAAGTTAAAACTACTAAAAATAGTAAATTGCCAAAATTGTTAGAAAACTATTTTGAGCCAGTTGGAAGAGGTGGCTGGCCACCAATATCCACCTAGATAAATAATCCATCCTTAGGAATAAATGGTATCCATTGCATTGAGTTCCCCCATCAGATGCGAAAATTTCTGCTAAATTTGGCCCCGGGTGAGCCACTTGCCTTGGTGCAGGAGCTGCCCTGCTTTGACGACTCGATAAAGATGGATTCTTTGTTGTCGAGTTCCCTTGACCTATGTGTCCACAATCTGATCATTGGATGCCTATTGTATGTAGTCGGGTTTGAGATCTGTTGGTGTCAGCTACTCTACTACGTCTAAGGTTTCCAATAATGGTGGGAAATAAGGGTGAAGGAGATCCACGTTGAACACTGGGTGCAGGCCAAGGAAAGGAGGAATGTTGAGCTCAAAAGAATTATCCCCCACAGACTTGGTGATGGTGTATGTCCCATAATGGAGTGGGAGAAGCTTCTGATGGGGTCCTATAAGATGTTCTTTCTGCAAGTGCAACTAAACTTTTTCGCCCACCTGAAACTTATGTGGCACCCGATGTTGATCATGGCACTGCTTGTACTTTTAATTGGACTTCTGTAGGATATCCTAAAGATTTTGGCGGATGTGCAGGATCCGCTCAATGAACCAGGTGGCTTTGTCAGCTTCAGTTGGAGCAGGAGATGAGTCGGTCGAGGTGGCCACAAGGGGAAGAGCAACATCTATGGGACCCAATGGTTGGAATCCCAACCCCACCTGAAAGGGGTTGTTGTTGGTTGAGCTATGCAAGGCTTGGTTGCAGCTATGTTGGACATAGGGATGGATCTCATCCCATGTGCGAGGGTGCTTTGAATTATACATGCAAAGGATATGCATAATCATTTGATTGACGAAATCAGTTTGGCCATCTGTCTGGGGGTGGAAGGCCATGGATTCGGTGATCTTGGTGTCTAGCAGTGACCAAAGGATTGACCAGAATGTGTTGAGAAATTGACTGTCACGATATGAGACAATGGTTTGTGGGATTCTAAAATGTATCCAGACTCATTAAAATAAGAGCTTGGCAGTGGCCTCTATTGTGATGTTCTTCTTGCAGGCAACCAGAATCGTCATCTTAGAAAAGCGATCAACAACCATAAAAACACAGTCATTTCCCCGCTTGGTGGATGGGAGGCCCGACATGTAGTCCATTGAGATGGATTCCCATGGCTTGTTAGGGGTAGGAAGAAGGGTGTACATACCCTATTTCTTAGTGGTCAGTTTGGCAATAGCGCAGGAGTGCAAGACCTGATATACTTTCTGACCTCCTGTCGAAGTTTCGGCCAGTAGAAATGTTTCTGTAGCATCGCCACTGTCTTTTCGATGCTGAAGTGTCCTACCACTCGACTGTAGTGGGATTCCTATATCAGCTTCACTCACTCGCTTGATGGAACACAGATATGGCCCAAACGACACAACAACCCATCCTGAAGATGGAAATTATCGACAACTGCGTTTGCACCCAACATTTGGTAGGTGGTGGCAAAGTCTGGGTCCATATCATAGAGTTGGGGCCATCCAAAGGTCTCATGGTCATAGGAGTCTAGCACCATGGTGAGTGCTGTGACTGGAGGTCTGTTGAGGCAATCAACCACACGATTGGTGCTTCCTGTTTTATACTTTATGTTGAGGTTGAATTTTTACAAGTATGTGGACCACTTTTGATGGTGATCATTCTGCAATTTTCCTTGTGTCTGCATGAACTACAGTGGATTATGATCAGTGTGGATGATTTTCTCCTTCCCAAGAATGTAATGTCTCCACTAGCGGCAAGCTTGCAAAATGGAGTACATTTCTTTGTCATAAGTAGGGTACTTACAGACAGCATATCATAGTGTCTCACTATGATAGGCCACGGGGTGGTCATGATGAGTGAGAACGGTGTCCACTGCATAGTTTGAAGCATCTATCTCGATCTCAAAGGGTTGTTGCAGGTCTGGTAGTGAAATTACTAGGGCTGAGAGCAAGTGTTGCTTCAAATCATCGAACGCTTTTTGTTGGGACCGACCCCATGCAAATTTCGCCTTACCACCACCCCTAGTTATTTGGCTAAGGGTCCATGAAATATGGGAGAATCCCAACATGAACCTACGGTAGAAATTGGCAAGGCCCAAGAAGCTTCGAAGCTCAGTGAGTGTGGTTGGGGCTGGCCAGTCACGGATGAATTGGATCTTGGCTAGATCCACATGTATGCCATGCTGATCAATTATGTAGACCAGGTAATGGACCTTGTCCATGCCGAAGGAGAATTTTTCCAAGTTGGCATATAGTTTGTGCTATCATAGGGTGTGCAGAACCTATTGAATATGATGCAAATCTTCAGCCCAAGTCTTGTTGTAAATGAGAATGCCATCAGATACACCACTACAAAAGTATTGGTGAATGGTCACAGGATATCGACCATCATCCTCATGAAAGTGGTTGGAGCATTTGTCAAACCAAAGGGCATGACCAACCATTCAAAAAGGCCTTCCTTTGACTTGAAGGTGGTTTTCCATACATCTATTTGTTCTATCGGGACCTGGTGGTAGCCATACTTTAGATCAATCTTACTGAAGTATTTAGCCCTCATGAGTTAATCAAGGAGGTCATCGATTCAGGGAATCAGGTACCGATTTTCGACTGTGATTTTATTCATAGCTAAGTAATCAATGCAGAGTCACCAGGTTCCATCTTTCTTCTGTACCAGCACGATTGGGCGTCCGCAAGGTGATGAACTAGGATGGATGTGCCCCTTGTGGAGCAGTTCTTGGATCTGTCGTGTGATCTCCTAATTCTCTAACAGAGAGTGACGATAGACTATCCCATTGGACAACGGTGCATCAGGGGTCAGATCAATGGGGTGATTGACCTGGCAGTGCAGAGGTGCCCCAGTAGGTGAGGAGAAGATATCTGAGTATTCTTCCACGACCTTATCTACTTGCTTCTACTATGTGGAGAGGTCGGCCGTAGAGACCCTGGATGTGGTTGTGATCTTTCGCTTATTCTGAGAGAGAATCATGAAGAAGACAAACTTCCCCATCTGAGAGATGACCTTCCTGCATTGCTTAGCAAAGATCAAGGAAATAACACTAGGTGGGACTGCCTCGGGTATCCTGTACATTTTCCTGTTCAAAGTAATAATAACACTATGAGGCCTAGACTCATATACAACATGGTGTTTTCATAAATAAGGTTAGGCCAAAATAAAATCACAAACTTCGAGAGGAGAAACATCACACAATACCTCATCTTTGAAGGGCTTGATGTCGTACGACAGTCGACACTATTGGGTGATGTGGAGATCGCTTCCTTGGCAGAGCCATCCAATGGTGTAGGGTTGTGGGTGCGATGTTGTCGGCAGGGCCAGCCGCTTGACGACCTCTACTGAGATGAGGTTCTTCTGGCTACTGCTATCCATGATGAAGTGTAGCGGAGTGCCTTTTACCCACATCTGTGAATGGAAGAGGCGTTCTCCTTCTTCTTGCACATCTGGTTCACCAGGCTGGAGCTTGGTGGTAGCAACAGTCTCAATGGGTTCCGCATCAATAATTTGTCTTCCCCTTTCTGGTTCTGACTCAGAGTCTGAACCCGCATTTGATTCAGAGGCTTTCACTTCGGCCACTAGCGACTTCTTTGAGCGACAGTCAGCAATGTTATACCAAGGGCTCTTATGGAAGTCGCACCACTTCTCGGTATCTTTCTTTGTCTTTCTAGTGTCCTTCTTTGCTTGCGGCTTGGAATGGTTGTCCTGATACTGTCTATATTTTCTCTGTCCTTTATTCTGTGGGTTGGGGCCACCCTTTTCTTGGCTTTTGTTGTGAGGGGTTCCCAAGCCCAAATTGTTGCGTCTTTTGTTTGAGCTTCTGCTCTATTTTGATGGCATATCGGTAGGTCGCGCCCAAGGATCAGATGTCCAAAAATTCCATTTCAGTCTGGATGTATCTATGCAGAGGGCCGCGATACCCAGCTTGGTGCACAAGGTATGAAATATATTCATGAAATTTGGCATTGCTTGGTCTCTTTCTTGCCACAGTGTGGTCCATTTGGTATACAATTCGTCATAAATTCTGACAAGGTAGTATTGTTCCTTAATAGCATCCCTGAAGGCATCCCAGGTGGTCGTGACTGTAAATAGTGAGGGTTCCTCTATTTCCTTTTTCTCACAGAAAGTTTCCCACCAATATTTGACATGGGGAACGACTTTAAGGAGCGAAAAAGTAATATTTTCTCTATTCAACAAGTTATGGACAGAAAAATACCCTTCTAGTAGATTCAACCACTTGTCTATAGCATGTGCGTCTATCTGACCTTCAAATATAGGAATATTGAATTTTATTTGTACCTTGAAGGGGGTGGCGCCTCCGCTTGAAGAAGATGAATCACCTGTTGGTAGCCATCGAAGGATTTGCATGAAACTATCCATCATCTCATTCATTTGTTGCATGAGGGTTTCCTCAATCAACAGTTTGAAAGGATCTCCTGTCCCGACATCTTTCTTTTCTCCTACCATGAGAGGTCGCTTGGGTGTGCGAGAGATTTTGTCCTCAATAGGATCAAGCTCGAGACCCAACTCTTTGTACTCCAACCTCGTTGGGGACATACATTAAGATGATAAGGAGCAGACCGCTCTGATATCACTAATCTGGATTTTATGAGCAGAGCGAAATGACTACAGATTATATATATATATATATATATATATATATATATATATATATATTTGTANTACTGGGGGAATCGACAACTAGCGATTCTCGTATATATATATATATATATATATATTTGTACTGGGGGAATCGACAACTAGCGATTCTCGTACTCGCGTGACACGGGGTCGATCCCCGTCGGCTACCACTATAACCCCAGGTGTAACCACCTAGCCCACAAGAATGGTGCACGAGTAAATCCGGGTGAGAATCGAACATGAGACTTCATTTTACAAATTTCCTTCCATTTACACGGCACTTGTCAATCCGTCTACACCCGTGCAGGCGAAATGACTACAGATTATTAACAGGTTCTTAACACAAAATAACAGAGATACAATAAAATTGGTTTTCTATTCAATAAGGAAATAAGCTAAAACTGTAAAATGCAGCGGAAACAAGCTTGGTGGAATGGTGGCAGCTTATCTCTGAAAAGAGATGTGACGACTGCGCTCATTCGCAAGAATATGATTGCAATGAGGCTATGAAGGCCTTTTTACAATAAAAAAGAATGCCCAAAACCCTAGGCATCCAAAAACCTAATCCTAGAAGATGAAGGGCCAAAAGTCATGTGGGTTGTGTTTGGGTAAGTTGGTACATCAACTTCCCGGGGTCGTAATTTTTGCATACGATCTTCGGTTTAGGCGTATGATAGCCCGTTGGAAAGGTATCATCGAGGAGATTCATTTTGGGGGATCAATCATGCATTTAAATACCATTGAGAAGGTCGATCCAGAAAAACCTTCATTTAGGCCCTCAAAATGGCCCTGGAAGTTAAAACTGCTAAAAATAGTAAATTGTCAAAATTGTCAAAAAATTGTTTTGAGCAGTTGGAAGAGGTGGGTGCCCATCAATATCCACCTAGATCACACACTAGAACAACTTATGGGACATCATGCTCAGTGTTAAATTCCAGTGTCCAATGGTTTAGGTACATTCATTGAGATCCAAAGAAGTATGGTCCATTCAAGATTAAATCACTGTCCTCTTTAGCTTCAAAAACGAAGGCATAATATCCCCTTTCTTAAAAGTAATGATTCATTTTCCCTTTGATCAAAACCTTCCAATTCTTCTGCAACTAGATATTCATGGCCCAACGGAAGGCCATATTGATGTAAATTGTCTGATAAGGCCTCTTTATGCCATATGGTTTGAAGCAAAGGGAAGGGGTTGAACCTTTGGGATATTCTCTACTCTCTTGATAAAGAAAGATGGTTGAGATCTTAATTATTTACCTAGGAAAAAACTATAACCGAAAAACCAACACCTCAAAGAGTAGAGGGGCTAATATTCCCTCCAAAAGAAAAATCCATCTTGACAAAGCACTCTCACCAAACACTATTTTCATCTTAAATCCAATAATTATATAAAAACTTTAATTAAAAGTTTATATGTTAAAAAATTTGCATTTCACTTTTTCTCGTCCTTCCTTCTCCATTCCCAAACAATGTTAACTCATAAGCATAATAAACTGATTGAAAATGGTTAAAATAATGGATCCTCGCCCATGAATCTTCTTAAATTGTTTTCTTACCAACTTATTATATTTAACCCATTGAAACAATGTTAACTCAACCATAATACCCTAATTGAAAATGGTTAAAATACTGGATCCTCTCCCATGAATCTTCTTAAATTGTTTTCTTACTCATTTATTATATTTTAACTGATTTTTGGGAAAATCTTTGAACGCATTGCACAAATGGTTTTTTTAGCCAGAATTCAGCTATATAAATTTACATAAATCACTATTTTATGTTGTTCAGAATTCATTTCGGAATGTAGAAATAGATTCAGCATGCTGAAAAACTTCTAAAATACTTAGATTCTACAAAAATAATCACTTAAATCTAAGAATTCATTTCGAAATGTAAAAATAAATTCAACATGCTGAAAAACTCCTAAAACACTTAGATTTTACAGAAATAATCACTTAAATCTACGAATTCAACAATTAATAATTTCCCCATAAAAATTTGAATAGCCTACCACTGTTAGACGAAAGCAAAAGCTAACTCTAATAACCTGCCATTTACAATCTATTCCATTTTAATGTAAAACCCAAAAGGCTGTCTACCGCTTGAGTTTTCCAAGGAAATAAGTTGTACTGGCAGGATATGAAGAAATCAGGACCATTACCACCACCAAAACAAAAAACAGAAAGGCAAGTGTTTAGCACTGGCCTTCTAGCCGGGCGGATCAGCCACCTTTAGGGTTTCGGCGATCAGCTTCTGTGCTCGTCTGCTTCGAGCTTCCATTCGCATGCTGTCAGTCTTATCCATCTTCCTGTAAGGTTTCTTCATTCTCAGCCCTTTTATCTTCGTTTTCAGACTGTACACT
>ML778736.1:215326-281851 GCA_009831015.1 Picea engelmannii
AAAGGAAGTTGGTGCTTCCAATGAATGTAATTCTTCAAGACATATAAGAAAAAGCATTCCATGGTTTTCTCCCGATTTGGGTTTCCACGTAAAACAATGGTGTACTGTGTATGTGTGTGATTGTTTATTTCTTACTGCTCATTACTGGATAATAATTCTACATTGATATAACATTTGAAGAAAAAAGATTATAATTATGCTATTACTGATTCACCCCCCCTCTCAGTAATCCAACAATGGATGGAGTCATGTTGGATTTGTATTTCGACGTGAATATTTTTTCTGAAGAAATATTGGGAGGTGATGGGAAAACCAAAATTGGTCTGGTCTCCCATCTAGATATGGTTGGAAAATCAATACAAGATCTACCCAATAGGCTGACTGGAGAAAGTGGAAGTGAAAATAGAAGGAGCAAAGAAAAAGGTTGACTTTGAGGTCATAGATATTATGGATAAATCTGATCCATATCCTACCTTACTTGGAATTGATTAGGACTTTAATAATAATGTGGTGTTAAATTTAAAGAAGATTCATATGTCATTTGTAACAGACACCTTGCGTGTGGTCGCAACTCTGGATCCATATGAAGGATATAGATACAATGAGATAGTGGTTGAGGATGCATGGAGCTCAGCTATTGAAAACATATATAATATCATAGGGCACAGGGAGGATTCCATCAAACCCAACATACATGGAAATTAAGCTAAAGAAGTTTCAGATCTTATGACACCGATTATGACGATGCCATGGATAATAGAAAAAACAAACTCTATGAAGTTTCCACTCGTAGATGCATGAGGATAAAAAAAGAAGTATGTTGGATCGGATTGGAGCTATGCGATGCCTCACTGTTTGATGGGATAGGGATGATAGATACATTCCTCATACATATGTAGAAAATTTTCTCCATGGAGCAGAGGATTTATCCCATGGATGTAGTGGTTCGAGGGACACCTACGTGATGGTGGGAGACGCATCGCCTGAATATTCATAATTGGGCATAGGTAGTTGAGTTGATAAAGGTTTGGTTCCAATCCATCATTGATTTCGAACTAGCCAACTGATACAAGGGCAGTGAGGATTCTCAAGAACACATTTATTTTTGTGAATGGTGTTGTACCTATAAGAATATCCCTTGATCCCAATGGGTCCATCAATTTGTCCACATGATGGACATTGTCCCTAGAAGCTAGTACATTTAGGAGGATCTCATAAGGAAAATGATCTAATGGACCCATGTGAGTTCCCAGTTTTGTTTAACATCCATCTTCACAGTAGAATATCCATCTCAAAGAGAGGAACTTTGCCAAATTAGAGATTTAATTTTCTATCAACATCCAAAGGAAGCCACACCCAGGGTGGTCTGCTTGTATCATCAATCGGTGGAAAAAATAAAAGAGGCAGTACATTTTTGGAAGATTGATGTTGATAATGTGGATGACAATGAGATATGCAACATCAAGATCAAAGACTATGAATGAGAGCTTGCACCAAAGGGTAAGGAGACAAATATTGTTTCCCCAAACTATAATGGCTTGATCAAAACCAAGAAACACAATATTGGCATTGAAGAAGCACCCAAGATGGCTATCATTGGAGATTATTGGGATAAGGGGACATTCACTCAAGTTGTTGACATCCTCAAGGAATATGAAGACTTGTTTCCTCACAACTTTTCTAAAATGAAAGGCATTGCATGATCATTGGGGTCCATGAAGATTCAACTCAAACTACATGCCAAAATAGTCAAGGGAAAGCCTTATTGATTAAATCCCAAATATAAGGAAAAGGTGCACAAATAATTGGATTGGATGTTGGATGTTGAGATCATTGTCCCCATAGAGGAGTCCGATTGGATTAGTCCTATGGTTGTACAACCCAAGAAGACCGATGATTTTCTCTTACTCAAAATTTCCACCTTGACTGCATGAAACTATTGGCTCGAGGATGATCCAAGTAATAGTGGTGGGGGCCTGTTGGCACCCAAAGTTTTGGGTTCATTTTGCACATGTGCACAAATGAAGTTGTGCATGCTCATTCCAATTTTTGCGTGTGCTCATTCTAAGTTTTGCATGCACTTAATATAAACATGCAAAGAAGGGTAAGGAGTGAACACCAGACTAAGTTTTGATATTGTGCACCAAATTCAAGATATGAAATATGAGCATCGGTATGAGTTTTGAAGTGTACCAAAAATCAATAAACTGCATGCTAGAATCAAGAAAGGAATCGTCATGAAATATTCTCGAATGATTATGGCCAATAACACAAGGGATTGTGGAGCTGACAAAAGATGAGTTGGTGAGGCAGTTAAGATTTCCCTAATTTCTGAAGACTGCATGGACTACAAGAAGGTTCCAAAAACCTGCGAGGAAGTTTTTCAATCGAGCGAGTGGAGCAAAGTAGAAGGAGGCAGAGTGCCTAAGCGGAGAAAGCTATAAAAGGAAGAAATAACATCAGAGATATAGTTAGATGGTTAGATGAGATCCATTGAGTTTTTAGAATCAAGCTCACTATGAGCCTTTTGTAATGTTGTAATGCTCTTGAATATAAGTTTGAGTCTTTCATATGTCTGAATTCTAGAAAGGATGTGCATTGCACAATATGTTGTATTTATGGGGAATTATATCAGAAGATATGCACAACTCTATTGTTGTCTAATATAGTGTTTTTACTATATGTTTGTGTTGAATGGAATGAAAGGAATAATAAAGTTGTGGCATTTATGATCTATGGTGTGTTTATCATGTGTTATTTGGATAAGTGTGTGTATTGTTTTACTTATTAATAAAAATAATACGATGGACATGTATTGTGTGAATGTCATCTCGGATTGATCCTGTTTTGTTTATTCCTTCATCCCTGACGCAATAGTTTCTTTTGTCCTTCATCCCTGATGCAAGACCTTATGGTCTTTGTGTTCCTCTCGGCATCTCGGGTGAGACCTTCCTTGGCCTTGGCCGAGGATTGATATGCTAATGCTCTAGTTTTTTTTTTTTGGTCAACTCTTGATGAACCCTAGGTCTAAATTCCCCAATGTTAAGAAGGACATGCACAAGACTGGAACAAAATTCCAACAAAAGGGGAAACAATGAAGATTCTCAGGAATTGCAATTACTATCGATCTCTATCACTATCTAGGTTGACATTTCCATGAATTTTATAGCATTCCTTCCTGAACTTGGCAAAAAATCTATCAACATGGTGCTAGTTGACCACCTTTCCAAATATGCTCTCTTTTGTTCCTAACAACACCCATTTACACCATACATTGTTGTTTGAGTCTTCATGGATCATATTTTTACATTACATTGAATGCCTAATTCCATTATGATGGATCATGATCCCATGTTAACAAAACATTATGGTAGAATTTGTTTAAACTACAAGGCACACATTTGAAAATGAGCATGGATTATCATCCCTAAATGGATAGTTAAAGAAAAGTGGTTAATAACTACGTGGAAATTTAGTTAATATATTTTTCATATGAGTGATAGGGCCAATGGATTCAATGGCTACCACTTTCTATGGAGGTACAATACCACCTATCATGATTCTACCAAAATGCCACCATATGAAGTTATCTATGGCATAAATCCTCCCTCAAGGGATTCCTACTTACCAAGCACATCCAAGGTTTACGAAGTAGATTGCATTCTTAACACCAAAGTGAACATTCTCAATACCTTAAGGACATTTTGATTTTGGATGAAAAAGAATGAAGCAATAGGTAGATCAACATACTTTTGAAGAAGGGGATTATGTTCTCTATCTCTAGCCATATAAGAATACACCTCTCAAACAGAAGGGCCCATAAGCTAGTGCCAAAGTTTTATGGACCTTATTAGATCCTCCCATGCATTAGATAAGTTGCCTATAGATTGGGTATTTGACCCCCTCCAAGATCAACCTACTCTTCCATGTGTATTTTTTGAAGAAAGTAATGGGGTTGAATTATTGAGTTTGGACCAATCTTCCTAAACTTGATGAAGAAGGATCCATTTGGTTACAATTAGAAATAGTGCTAGCTGCAAGAGAGTGTTGATTACATCAATGCACTATTCAGGAAGTCTTGGTACAGTGGAAAGATATGTAGCTTGAAGATGCCACATAGGAAACAAGAATAATTTTACATTAGTTTCAACACCCCTAGCCTTGAGGAGGATGTTTCTTTTGAAGGGGAAGGGTATGTAAGGGCCCTATGAATAACCTCGGTATTTTGGAGTACTTAGGAGATATTCAAATAATGTATGAGACCATCTTCTTCAATTAAGGCCCATCAATTAGTTTGTGTGTGATTAATAAATGTAAAACGTCATCTTTATGGTTGATACTCATTAATGATATTACTCATAGTTTACATGTTCAATACTTTTATTTTTCCCATTTTACATTGAAGGTCCCACTTGTTTACTAAGTATTAAATCATTAAATTTCCCTTTCTTGTTGAAAAAAATGAGCCAATAATTTGTTGTTACTTTCTCCCTTTCTTAAGGTTTCAAACCTAACCACCTTTCTTCTTTTGCTCAATGCTTGGGCATGGTCCCTATCTTCTTCTCTCAATAACTTTTCATTAATTGTGACAACCTTTTACTCAATTAACACAAATTTGAGTAATTTATCTTTTATAAATCTTACTTTGTTGTTCACATTTTATTTGACTTTTTTTTTCATTAATTGTAACAACCTTTTACTCAATTAACACAATTTTGAGTAATTTATCTTTTATAAATCTAACATTTCTGTTGTTCACATTTTATTTGACTTTTTTTTTCATTAATTGTAACAACCTTTTACTCAATTAACACAAATTTGAGTAATTTATCTTTTATAAATCTAACATTGCTCACATTTTATCTTACCTTTTTTTAAGGAAGCATTCCTCACCTTCACTTGATACATGAACATAAGTTTACAAGGATTTTCCTTTTTTGTTGATCACATAAGCTTCATGAACCAAAGACTTTTGATTCCTCTACTTAACTTTCCCAGATACCATCAATATTTTGAAAATATAGTTTTGAGACCAAAGAAAGAGATAAGAAAACAATGTTTTGAAAATATAGTTTTGAGACCAAAGAAAGAGATAAGAAAATAGATTTGTGCTAAAATAGGGAAATAAGTTGAAGTGGCAAGGAAAACAAAGAACTCATATGAAAGGAAAAGGTTTTGTCAATTAGATGCAATGGAATAATTTATAGAAAAATGAAAAGAAAAAGTAATTTTCAACATTTGAGACGAGTACCCTAGAACAAGGTTTACAAGACTCTACTCATTCTCCTCCTTTAGTAATATCACTATAAAAAGAGTATAATTGAAACATGTTTTTCAATTTTAAAGGTTTACAAGACTGACTCATCATCCTCCTCCTTTAGTGATATCACTATAGAAGGAGTATGAGCCACTATAGAAGGACTATGAATCAGACATGTTTTTCCAAATTTTAAAGTTTCCATGTTCAAAGATGATATTCTGTTGATTTTTTCAACCATACAAGACCGTTGAAGTCCACATCACGCTCTATTCATACGGTATGCTTTGTAATCGTTGATTGGAGTTTACCTTAACTTATTGGTTGGAGTTTACCACTACTCAAGATTCCCCACCACGTCCAGCCAAGGAGAAAGCCAGCCAAGGAGTAAAAGATTAATCGAGATTATCTGATAAGATTGGAATGGAATGGTGGACTCTGAATATCTTATCTTTGTTGTATGGTAATTCAATTTCTGTTTTATTTTTCATAGATAATGTGCTTCCACCCAATGTAATTCACACCACAAGTTGTATATGGCAGCCTAGTTGTATATGTACAAGTTCATTTGCTGTACTGTATACATGGCAATGAGTATCTACAGAAACCTTGCATTTGAAGAGTATCAGGGAACTCCGGCTCTTCAAGCATTCCCTTTCATTCGTTCCAAGCATTTGAAGCGATTTGGGTATCCTTGGTCTATTCTTTTATATGTATTACGTTCAAAATCACGATCTTTTCATGGATTTTCAGATTCGTTTGTTTCTCTTTTTTGTTTGAGGGTATGTGACGGCTATGAAAAATATCTATCCATTGGAGTATAATCAAGTTCGAATTCATTAAATTCATGTATACGTTTCTGTTTTCTGTGTTGTGCGTTTGAAAGTGCAGGTTTCAAACAAGCTCTGAACTGCGTATGCAAAGATGTCTGTAAGCAAGCAAAGCAGCCTTAACGGAATAAAGAACAAATAACCAGAAAGGAACGTTTGCGAGGGCCGAAGCCTTGCACGCAATAACCGTTTTTTGTTTATTTCGTTTTGAAGTCATGGGGAACCCTTTGGAGAATCTAGTGTACAGTCTGAAAACGAAGATAAAAGGGCTGAGAATGAAGAAACCTTACAGGAAGATGGATAAGACTGACAGCATGCGAATGGAAGCTCGAAGCAGACGAGCACAGAAGCTGATCGCCGAAACCCTAAAGGTGGCTGATCAGCCCGGCTAGAAGGCCAGTGCTAAACACTTGCCTTTCTGTTTTTTGTTTTGGTGGTGGTAATGGTCCTGATTTCTTCATATCCTGCCAGTGCAACTTATTTCCTTGGAAAACTCAAGCGGTAGACAGCCTTTTGGGTTTTACATTAAAATGGAATAGATAGTAAATGGCAGGTTATTAGAGTTAGCTTTTGGGCAGTATTCAAATTTTTATGAGGAAATTATTAATTGTTGAATTTATAGATTTAAGTGATTATTTCTGTAAAATCTAAGTGTTTTAGGAGTTTTTCAGCATGCTGAATTTATTTTTACATTCCGAAATGAATTCGTAGATTTAAGTGATTATTTCTGTAGAATCTAAGTATTTTAGGAGTTTTTCAGCATGGCAAATCTATTTCTACATTCCGAAATGAATTCTGAACAACATAAAATAATGATTCATGTAAATTTATATCGCTGAATTCTGGCTAAAAAAACCATATTATGCAATGCATTCAAAGATTTTCCCAAAAATCAGTTAAAATATAATAAATTGGGTTTTACATTAAAATGGAATAGATAGTAAATGGCAGGTTATTAGAGTAAGCTTTTGCTTTCGTCCAACAGTGGTAGGCTATTCAAATTTTTATGCGGAAATTATTAATTGTTGAATTTGTAGATTTAAGTGATTATTTTTGTAGAATCTGAGTGTTTTAGGAGTTTTTCAGCATGTTGAATCTATTTCTACATTCCGAAATGAATTCTGAACAACATAAAATAATGATTCGTGTAAATTTATATCCCTGAATTCTGACTAAAAAAACCATTTCGTGCAATACCTTCAAAGATTTTCCCAGAAATCAGTCAAAATATAATAAATTGGTAAGAACACAATTTAAGAAAATTCATGGGAGAGGATCCAGTATTTTAACCATTTTCAATTAGGTATTATGGTTGAGTTAACATTGTTTCAATGGGTTAAATATAATAAGTTGGTAAGAAAACAATTTAAGAAGATTCATGGGCGAGGATCCATTATTTTAACCATTTTCAATCAGTTTATTATGCTTATGAGTTAACATTGTTTGGGAATGGAGAAGGAAGGACAAGAAAAAGTGAAATGTAAATTTTTTAATATATAATTTTTTAATTAATTTTTTTATATAATTATTGGATTTAAGATGAAAATAGTGTTTGGTGAGAGTGCTTTCTTAAGATGGATTTTTCTTTTGGACGGAATATTAGCCCCTCTACTCTTTGAGGTGTTGGTTTTTCGGCTATAGTTTTTTCCTAGGTAAATAATCAAGATCTCAACCATCTTTCTTTATCAAGAGAGTAGAGAATATCCCAAAGGTTTAACCCCTTCCCTTTGCTTCAAACTATATGGCATAAAGAGGCCTTATCAGACAATTTACATATATCTGGCCTTCCATTGGGCCATGAATATCTGGTTGCAGAAGAATTGGAAGTTTTTGATCAAAGGGAAAATGAATCATTACTTTTAAGAAAGGGGATATTATGCCTTCGTTTTCGAAGCTAAAGAGGACAATGATTTAATCTTGAATGGACCATACTTCTTTGGATCTCAAGGAATGTACCTAAACCATTGGACACTGGAATTTAACCTTGAGCATGATGTCCCATACGTTGTTCTATTGTGTGATCCAGGTGGATATCGATGGCCACCCACCTCTTCCAACTGACTCAAAACAATTTTCTGACAATTTTGACAATTTACTATTTTTAGCAGTTTTAACTTCCAGGGCCATTTTGAGGGCCTAAATGAAGGTTTTTCTGGATCGACCTTCTCAAAGGTAGTCGAAGGCATGATTGAGCCCCCAAAATGAATCTCCTCGATGATACCTTTCCAACAGGCTATCATACACCTAAAACGAAGACCGTATGCAAAAATTACAACCTCGGGAAGTTGATATACTAACTTACCCAAACAAGGCCCACATGACTTTCGGCGCTTCATCTCCTAGGGTTAGGTTTTTGGATGCCTATGGTTTTTGGCATTCCTTTTTATTGTAAAAATGCCTTCAGAGCCTCATTGCAATCATCTTCTTGCGAATGAACGCAACCGTTGCATCTCTTCTCAGAGATAAGCCACCACCATTCCAACAAGCCTGTTTCTGCTGCATTTTACAGTTTCAACTTATTTCCTTATTGAATAGAAAACCAGTTTTACTGTATCTCTGTTATTTTGTGTTAAGCACCTGTTAATAATCTGTAGTCATTTCGTTCTACTCATAAAATCCAGATTAGTGGTATCAGAGCGGTCTACTCCTTATCGTCTTAATGCATGTCCCCAATGAGGTCGGAGTACAAAGAGTTGGGTCTCGAGCTTGATTCTCTTGAGGACAAAAGCTCTCGCACACCCAAGTGACCTCTCATGGAAGGAGAAAAGAAAGATGACGGGACAAGAGATCCTTTCAAATTGTTGATTGAGGAAGCCCTCACACAACAAAGGAATGAGATGATGGATAGTTTCGCGCAAATCCTTCGACGGCTACCAACAGGTGACGCATCTTCTTCGAGCGGAGGTGCCACTCCCTTCAAGGTACAAATAAACTTTGATATTCCTATATTTGAAGGTTAGATAGATGCACATGTTGTAGACAAGTGGTTGAATCTACTAGAAGGGTATTTTTTTGTCCATAACTTTTCGAATAGAGAAAATATTACTTTTGCACTCCCCAAAGTCGTTCCCCACGTCAAATATTGGTGGGAAACTTTCTGTGAGAAAAAGGAAATAGAGGAACCCTCACTATTTATAGTCATGACCACCCAGGATTCCTTCAGGGATGCTATTAAGGAACAATACTACCCTGTTGGAATTTATGATGACTTGTATACCAAATGGACCACACTACGGCAAGAAAGAGACCAAGCAATGCCAAATTTCATGAATATATTTCATACCTTGTGCACCAAGCTGGGTATCAAAGATTCAGAGTGACATCTAGTGCTCAAGTATCGCGACGCTCTACATAGATACATCTAGACCGAAATGGAATTTTTTGACATCTCATCCTTGGGCGCAACCTACCGATATGACGTCAAAATCGAGCAGAAGATCAAACAAAAGACGTGACAATTTGGGCTTGGGAACCCCTCACAACAAAAGCCAATAAAGGGTGGCCCCAACCCACTGAACAAAGGACAGAGAAAATATGGATAGTATCAGGACAACCAGTCCAAGCCGCAAGAAAAGAAGGACACCAGAAAGACAAAGAAAGATATCGGGAAGTGGTGTGACTTCCATAAGAGCCCTTGGCATAACATTGTTGATTGCTGCTCAAAGCAGTCGCTAGTGGCCGAAGTGAAAGCCTCTGAATCAGATGCGGGTTCAGACTCTGAGCCAGAACCAGAAAGGGGGAGACAGATCATTGATGTGGAACCCAGTGCCACCGTTGCTACCACCAAGCTCCAGCTTGGTGAACCAGATGAGCCAGAAGAAGGAGAACGCCTCTTCCATTCACAGATATGGGTAAAAGACACCCCACTACACTTCATTGTGGATAGTAGTAGCCATAATAACCTCATCTCAACAGAGGTCGTCAAGCTGTTGGCCCTGCAGACAACACCGCACCCACAACTGTACACCATTGGATGGCTCCGCCAAGGAAGCGATCTCCACGTCACCCAACAGTGTCGAATGTCATACGACATCAAGCCCTTCAAATACGAGGTATTGTTTGATGTTTCTCCTCTTGAAGTTTGTGATGTTATTTTGGGCCAACCTTATTTATGGAAACACCATGTTGTATATGAGTCTAGGCCTCGTAGTGTTATTATTACTTTGAACAAGAAATTGTATAGGATACCCGAGGTAGTCCCACCTAGTGCTATTTCCTTGATCTTTGCTAAGTAATGCAGGAAGGTCATCTCTCAGATGGGGAAGTTTGTCTTCTTCATGATTCTCTCTCAGAATAAGTGAAAGATCAAAACCACGTCTAGGGTCTCTGTGGCTGACCTCTCCACATAGCAGAAGCAAGTAGATAAGGTCATGGAAAAATAATCAGATATCTTCTCCTCACCTAATGGGGTACCTCTACATTGCCAGGTCAAGCACCCTATCGATCTGACCCCCGACGCATCGTTTCCCAATGGGACAGTCTATCGTCGGTCTTTGTTAGAGAATGAGAAGATCACACGACAGATCCAAGAACTTCTCCACAAGGGGCACATCTATCCCAGTTCATCACCTTGCGGGAGCCCAATTGTGCTGGTACAGAAGAAAGCTGGAACCTGACGACTCTGCATTGATTATCGAGCTCTGAATAAAATCACTGTCAGAAATCGATACCCGATTCCCCGAATCGACGACCTCCTTGATCAACTCACGAGGGCCAAATACTTCAGTAAGATTGATCTGAAGTCTGGCTACCACTAGGTCTTGATAGAACAAACATATATATGGAAAACCACCTTCAAGTCAAAGGAAGGCCTTTTTGAATGGTTGGTCATGCCCTTTGGTTTGACGAATGCTCCCGCCACTTTCATGAGGATGATGGACGATATCCTATGACCATTCACAAATACTTTTGTAGTGGTGTATCTAGATGACATTCTCATTTACAACAAGACTTGGGCTGGACATTTGCAGCATATTCAACAGGTTCTGCACACCCTACGGCAACACAAACTATATGCCAACTTGAAAAAATGCTCCTTCGACATGGACAGGGTCCATTACCTAGGCTACATAATTGATCAACATGGCGTACATTTGGATCTAGCCAAGATCCAAGTCATCCGTGACTGGCCAACCCCAACCACACTCACTGAGCTTCGAAGCTTCTTGGGCCTTGCCAATTTCTACCGCAGGTTCGTGTTGGGATTCTCCCATATTACATGGACCCTTAGCCAAATAACCAGGGGTGGTGGTAAGGAGAAATTTGCATGGGGTCAGTCCCAAAAAAAAGCGTTCGACGATTTGAAGCAACGCTTGTGCTCAGCCCTAGTACTTTCACTACCAGACCTGCACCAACCCTTTGAGATCGAGATAGATGCTTCAGTCTATGCAGTGGGCACCGTTCTCACTCATCATGACCACCCCATGGCCTATCATAGTGAGACACTATCAGATGTTGTTCGTAAGTACCCTACTTACGACAAAGAAATGTACTCCATTGTGAAAGCTGGCCACCAGTGGAGACATTACATTCTTGGGAAGGAGACGATCATTCACACTGATCATAAGCCACTACAGTTCATGTAGACACAAGGAAAATTGCAGAATGATCACCATCAAAAGTGGTCCACATACTTGCAACAATTCATCCTCAACATAAAGTATAAAACTCGCATCGTTGATTGCCTCAACAGACCACCAGTTGCAGCACTCACCACGGTGCTAGACTCCTATGACCATGAGACCTCTGGATGGACTCAACTCTATGAGACTAACCCAGACTTCGCCACCACCTACCAAATGTTGGGTGCAAACACAGTTGTCGATAATTTCCATCTTCAGGATGGGTTGCTGTGTCATTTGGGCCATATATGTGTTCCATTAAGCAAGCGAGTGAAGATGATATGGGAATCCCACTACAGTCGGGTGGCAGGACACTTCGGCATCGAAAAGACAGTGGTGATACTACATAAACATTTCTACTGGCTGAAACTTCGACAGGAGGTCAACAATTATATCAGGTCCTACACTCCTATGTTATTTCCAAACTGACCACTAAGAAATAGGGTCTGTACACCCCTCTTCCTACCCCTGACAAGCCATGGAAATCCATCTCAATGGACTACATGTCGGGCCTCCCATCCACCAAGCGGGGAAATGACTGTGTTTTTGTGGTTGTTGATCACTTTTCTAAGATGACGATTCTGGTTGCCTGCAAGAAGAACATCATAGCAGAGGCCACTACTAAGCTCTTATTTTAATGAGTCTGGGTACATTTTAGAATCCCACAAACCATTGTCTTAGATTGGGACAGTTGATTTCTCAACACATTCTGGTCGAGCCTCTGGTCACTACTGGACACTAAGATCACCAAATCCATGGCCTTCCACTCCCAGACAGATGGCCAAACTGAGTTCATCAATCGAATGACTGTGCATATCCTTCACATGAATAATTCAAAGCACCCTCGCACACGGGATGAGAGCCTTCCCTATCTCCAACATAGCTACAACCGAGCCCTGCATAGCTCAACCGACAACAACGCCTTTCAGGTGGGGTTGGGATTCCAACCATTGGGTCCCATAGATGTTACACTTCCCCTTGTGGTCACCTCGACTGACTCATCTCCTTCTCCAACTGACGCTGACAAAGCCACCCGATTCGTTGAGTGAATCCCGCACATCTTCCAACAGGTTCAGGATATCCTACAAAAGTCCAATGAAAAATACAAATAATGCCATGATCAACAGCGGGTGCCACATAAGTTTCAGGTGGGTGAAAAAGTTTAGTTGCACTTGTAGAAAGAATGTCTTACAGGACCCCATTAGAAGCTTCACCCACTCCGTTATGGGCCATACACCATCACCAAGTCTGTGGGGGATAATTATTTTGAGCTCAACATTCCTCCTTTCCTTGGCCTGCACCCAGTGTTCAACGTGGATCTCCTTCGCCCTTATTTCACACCATTATTGGAAACCTCAGACGTAGCAGAGAAGATGAAACCAATAGATCTCAACCCCGACTGCATACAATGGGAATCCAATGATCATATTGTGGACACACATATCAAGGGCACTCGACAACAAAGGATCTGGCTTTATCGAGTCGTCAAAGTAGGGAAGCTCCTACACCAAGGCAAGTGACTCACCCGAGGCCAAATTCAACAGAAATTTCCTCATATGATGGGGGAACTCAATGCAATGGATACCATTACTTCCTAAGGAGGGAGGATTGATCCAGGTGGATATCGGTGGCCACACACCTCTTCCAACTGGCTCAAAATAGTTTTCTGACAATTTTGGCAATTTACTATTTTTAGCAGTTTTAACTTCCAGGGCCATTTTGAGGGCCTAAATGAAAGTTTTTCTGGATCGATAATCTCAATGATATTCAAAGGCATGATTGAGCCCCCAAAATGAATATCCTCGATGATGCCTTTCCAACGAGCTATCATACGCCTAAAACTGAGATCGTATTCAAAAGTTACGACCCCAGGAAGTTGATGTACTAACTTACCCAAACAGGGCCCACATGACTTTTGGCGCTTCATCTCCTAGGGTTAGGTTTTTGAAATTCCTGTTTATTGTAAAAATTCCTTCATAGCCTCATTGTAATCATCTACTTGCGAATGAGCGCAACCGTCACATCTCTTCTCATAGATAAGTTGCCATCGTTCCAACAAGCTTGTTTCCACTGCATTTTACAGTTTCAACTTATTTCCTTATTGAATAGAAAACCAATTTTATTGCATCTCTGTTATTTTTTGTTAAGAACCTGTTAATAATCTGTAGTCATTTCATTATGCTCATAAAATCTGAATTAGTGTGGGTGCACCTCCCTTATTTTTCTCGCCACCACTGGAGTGATGAAACTTTTAGAAGCATGGAAATGCTCCTGGGTGATACATAGACAAGGAGAATCCAAAGGAAATTATGTTTGCTTGTGCATGAATTTCTATAGAGGTAGATCTAGAAAAAGGCCTTATGGAAGCTATCCTTCTAACCTTAGAGAAATGATAGGATGAACAACTCTTAGGTTATAAGAATCTTCTATATAAATGAAAAATATGCCATGAATACAAGTACTTTGCTAAGGACTATAAGAATATTATATGGATATCTTAGCCTACACTTGAAAATGGTGAACAATCAAGAGGAAAATGGGGTTGAATATTAATTCACGGGTTAAATCAAGCTTCAACACTAGACCCTTAATATTTGTCCAGGTCAAGGAATCCTTGGTCTCAACCTACAGTTAAAGGAAGCCCCCAATTCCACATTCCGAATGCCCAAAATAATTGATCCATAAGGGGTGGGAGACGACTAATGCACCCAAATATAAATCCTGTCTCAAGATGAATGAACTCCTTCTATAGAAAATTTGGAAAATCCCTATTTGGCACCAAGTGTATCAACCACATTAACAATAGATCCTCCTCTATTGAAAATAGTAGAGATACCCTCTTTAGAAGATGAAGATAGGGTATCAAGCAAAGTACAATATGGATCCTCATCTACTGAAAATAGTAGAGATACCCTCTTTAGAAGATGAAGATAGGGTATCAAGAAGAGTACAATAGATCAATAATATCTGGGATAAACGACTAATTTCATTAGGCAATAGTACAAGGAGAAAAACTCAAATGTTAAGCAAGGAAGAGGAAATGGAAGAAGAGGATCCAAAAGAAAAGATACCCAAGAGAGAAGGAAGAAAAATAGTGAAGGATAAATGGAAGAATCAATGAATAGGGAAAATATGATGGGGATACAAATGACCCTAGAAAAATCCCTCGCAATGGGAACAAGATCCACTAAAACTACTCGAGCTAGTGCACCACTAAAAGGGGTAGTAAAAAACCCTCTTCTAAATAATCATCATTGTCTCCTAGAACTATAGAGGACTTGGTATCAAAGATAAAGAATCAACTCTAAGGGGAACAAAATATCTTACTATCCTCCTACTCTAAGAGACCAAAATGGAGACTTCAAAAGCTATGAATATTAGCAAGAAACAATGATACCTTTGTGAAGGAGTAGCGGTCAATTCAAGAGGAGCCTCTGGGGGAATATGCTCTCTTTGGAACAACCGAGAGTTGTATTTGAACTTCACCTACCAAACACAACATTGGATAATAACTAGGTTTACTCATCATGAATCTGGTAATCATATCAACGTTTTTAACCTATACATGCCTCTAGCTTATATGAAAAAGGAGAAATATTGGAAGTCTCTTCTATTGTTGAAAGATTCAAAGTACACAAGAAATAACATTGTTGTTGGAGATTTCAATGTGGTTCTTCACAATAAAGAGAATAGAGGGTGAGACCTCATTATAGAATTTTATAAATGAAGGATGGAGGATCTAATAATTTAGTGGGATTTGATAGATATTAAACCATTTAAATGAAAATACATGAATCAATTAGAGGATAAAGTTTGGACATATAACTTCTATATTGGGCAGATTTCCTATGTAAAGTGATATGCTCCATCAGGATTATATTATCGAGTCTAGGTTCATTCCATTGGCAGTATCATACCACAAACCAATCACTCTCCATCTTTGGGATTCCATAGTTTATGGTCCCCTTCCATTTCACTATAATATTCTCTTGGTACAAGATCAAAAAGCCTTGGGAAAAATAGCTAAAGCTTGGAATATTTGGATCTCAGGTACACCTATCTATATTTGGGAGTAGAATTTGAAATTATTCAAACATTTTTTGAAATCATAGGTAATATCATGCTATTCTCCCCCATCATGTGAAACATAATTTCTTAGAGCTTAGCTACAATAAATTCAATCCAAGATGGAGAATGAAGACATCACCATTGACCCTTAGACAAATGACACATAGATCCATACAAATTACAAAAGGAAATAAGAGTTTAAGAGGATATATGGGGGTTAAAATTTAGAAGTTTGTGTCTCAAGTAAGGGGATATGAATATGCATTTTTTTCACAAGAAAGATAAAGCAAGAGTCATAAGAAGCAATGTAAAGGAAATTTAACTCGAAGATGGCTCTAAGATTTCTTATTTCTAGTATTTAAAGAATGCATACTAGTCTTAATTTGGATCTCCTTTCTTTGAATAGGATGGAGTGGTCCCTGGTGTTACGGTGGCCATGTAGGAAAATATTCTCTTGATCATATCAGAAGAGGTCAATGCAAAATTATTGAAATCAATCGAGGAAGAAGAGATTTTAAATGTGATTTGGAGTCTAGAACTTGGCAAGGCTCCTAGACCAGATATGTTTTTAGTCTCTTTCTATAGATCCTTCTAGATATTAATAAAAAAAGATATCAAAATATGTGCAAAAGTCTTGAGAAATGGGACTCACTCATACCTACTCCTCATTTCTAGCTTTAATTTCGAAAGAGGCTAACTCATCTTCATCTTCTTGGTTTTGTCCCATTTCCATTTGTAACTCTTCATATAAAATAATGATGAAGATAACAACATATATATTGAAAAAAAATGTTTCCCAAGCTTATATTAGAAAACCAAGGAGGCTTCAGGAAAAATCGAAAAATATTGGAAAACATAGTGCTAGTGTAAGAATCCATACATTCCAACAAGGAAATCAAAGAAAAGAGAATGATAATAAAGTTACACATGGCTAGTTATTTTGATTGGGTAAGGTATTTATTTTTGTTTGATGTTATGACTAAATTTAGGTTCTTCTCTTCTTTCATTAGATGGGTTTCTTCATGCATCAATGGCCCTTATTTTATCCCTTAGTTAATGGAAGGCTCACCTTATTTTTTTAGGGAAACCAAGCATCGATGCAAGGATATCCTATGTCTCCAATTTTATGCATTATCATGGTATAATATTTGAGTAGTAAATTGGAGGTGGAAAGAAATGTAGAGATTCTTCTAGGTACTAAAATAGTTTGGGGAACCAAAATTTTGAACAATTCCCAATTTGCAGTCGAGACCTTCCTTTTAGGAGTCTCCACAATAGTCACAATTATATGCAAAAAGGTGTTAGAGCTATTTAAAAGCATTTCATGAAGAAAGATCAATGACAAAAATGTCAAGTACTTGGTTGGAATGTAAATTCTCAGGTGATTCACTCCATTTCTGGAATTTTCCAATTCCCATCTTCCTAAAATTGGTATTCTTTCAAATATTTGGGAATGCCTAGATATCTCTTAGTAGTCCTTCTATCCAATATTGGAAAATAATTATAGAAAATATTAAAAATAAATTTAAACACTTGGAATCCCAATGGTTAAATACCATGGGTATAATGTTTTTAATAAAATTGGTCCTCTCTACCCTTCCAATCTTTCAATTATCTTCCATGTTATCCCTAGTGAGAATTATGTGGAAAATCAGGTAGGAGATTAGGAAGTTTTTGTGGTAGAGAGGAAATTATAACATTGTTGGAGCAAGCATTTTTGGGAGGTAAGCGAGGCAGAATGGACCAAATGGAACAACGCGCACCATAAAACATGGAATACAAGCATGACCAAAGGCAAAGGAAGCAGTGTGTGATAGGATTTGTGGAAATCCGATGCATATGTGGACAAACCTAGAAATTTTAGGGTTAGGGTTTTGGAGTCATCATGTAAGGGTTTTAACCCATTTTGTAGTATAAATAGAATAGGTATAAGGTATATTGAGGCATATTTTTGAGCATATCTTGGGATGAGCTACCTTAGAGCTTGTGCGTGACAAGTCTATTTTGGAGAGTCCTTTTTGAGTTTTGAGTCTTTGTATTGTTGAGAGTTGTGGAGCTCAGATGGAGTTAATATAATTGAGGGTTAGGTCACAAGTTGTGGAGCTTGGTGCGACACTGGTCAGCCTCACCACTATTGTCATATCCTATGATGTAATGTGTGCAACATTATTTTGATGATGAAGAAGAAATACGAAGAAGATATTTGTGGGCATAGCCCCAAGGGGGGGTGAACAATGTGTTGCAATGTGTCTGAATGCTTTTCTATTTCTATAATTATGGTTAAATGGTTAGATGAATGAATGGTTTTAATTACAATGTGCACTAGAATATGTATTCAAAATGAACATTATGAATGAATGAAAGAGTAGATTTGATGAATGGTATGATAGAATTCATGTTTAAGTAGAAAAATAGTAAGAAGAACAACCCCAATCTCTTTCATGACTACAGACATATGTGTCTTGCAGTCACCCATAAACCATCTTGGGTGAGACTGCGTTCTACACTCTGTGCATGGTGTATCCTTCTAGGTTACCATAAGGGTTGATGGTGAAAAGAGTTTTGTTGGAGAACTAAGGTAGAACCCATGTCAACGCATACATCCAAAAAATGGTTATGTTTCCGGCTAGAACTTAGAAGGACAACCTGAAAGGGTTTTGGTGAAGAAGATGCAGTGGTAAAAAGGGATGTTTAGTCCATGGAATCCTAGAAAGCAAGAGATTGCAATATGGTTGGAGACAAAGCAACTAGAGTTCGAGCCAAAAAGATAATAAGGGTTCCAGGTACACATTGCGCTAGTACCTGCAGAGGTATGTGTTTACTGATTTACATGGAATATTTCTATTATTTCCTAGAGTTATTATAGGAGTGGATATTAAGGTTGAAAGATACCCATTTGACTAATCAGATCAGGCCAGTATAGTGAAGTGATGAAAATATTGCACGATTGGAAAGGGTTAATAACAAATTCATGTGTGCAGTGGATTTATGGTTAGACAATATTACTGTAGGGTTTATCACTAAGTTTGCAGTAGATACATAGAAGTCATATACTTTTGCAAAGAAGGATTTCTTGAAGGGACCTAGAGGGAGGTACATCATGTCACTCTACACATAGATCAAGATCTTATTACATGATAAAGTCATGATGACCATGGAATCAAACATCTAGATCGATATGCATGCATGGGGGAGTTGGGGGAAGCACTAAGGAAGATCTAAGAAATGGAGAAGGCTCTCGAGAGTAGCCAAAAGAAGGAGGAAATGGAACCCATCATGATGGATGATGAACAGAACAATGAAATCATAAGGAACACAGGTGTGACACACAGCGAACGACCCTACCAATATAGGATGAATAGTAATAAGAGGAAAGTAGCCGAGCAAGAGGGTTTGGACAACAATGAGGAAGAGGTAGAGGATCTCCATGCCATGGGGCAGATTGAGTATATCTTTCATGCCACATATGATAGGAAAAATAGAAGTCATGGGTCTGGCGTAGGAGAAGACTCTCCATTCCAGATCTGAATTAGTGTGGAACCCACAACCCCATGTGCGGCTAAGACATCTAAAGAAGAAAAATCGGTTAACCAACAAGTGATTAGTGGGAGAACAATTTTTACAGGACGTGGGTCCAGTAGCATAAATGCAAGTTAATAAAGTAGCACTCAAGTATCTATAATGCAAAAAGGTGGTAGTTCAACACATTTCACAGTGGAAGGAAAATATCTAACTATTAGGTTACCGTAGTTTTGAGGGGATGAGTTAGATTATCTAGAAAAACATTTGTTTATCTATGAGAAGATATGGGCAACAAAGAAGATTACATATGAGGATACAAAGGTTACACAACTAGAAATCACATGCAGAGACCACAAATTAGATTGGTACATGGGTCTCGTAACAAATAATCCAATGGGAACGCCTACAACTGTAACAGAGTTGGAGACAGTTAATAAATTAATTTCATAAACCAATCTCAAAAGACTAGTTTATGAATGAAATGATAGAGATTAAGTAGAAACTAGGAGAATCAGTCTAGGAAATGGACGAGAAGTTCAAGAGGATAAAAGGTAAGTTAAAGTACACTATTACTAATACATTGCATAGATATTTGTTTGTTAATTATCTATTTCCACACTTGAATTATCCTTTGAGACAACGGAAATTCTAGAGCCAAGTTGAGGATCTGCAGGAAGCCTTACAACTAGAATAAAACCAGTACAAGCATACGAATCCAGCTATGGAAGAGTTGAAGAAAGGTCTAAAGAATTTAACATTCCAGTTGAATGAGAACAAAGGAAAGGAGAAAAGAGAATATGTATGGTGTACAATGTGCAGGACAAAAGGCCATCAAAATAATGTGTGTCCATTATTTGTGCAGTATATTGGAATGGGTATGCCAAACCCTTTAGCTTAAGGAGGACCATAGTGTGATATTTTCAAAACATGTGGGCATGATCCCTATAATTTCCCGCTAATGCATAAGTATCAAAAAGTACCAAAGAGTACATTTTGTGACTTTTGTAATTCAATTGGCCATGAATACAAGGATTGTAGAACCTTGGAGATGATGAAAGAAAGGATTGCAGATACATACAGGGTGTAGGCTGAACATGTAATAGGAAAATATACATAGCAACCATAGTATAATAACGCACAACAACCACAATATAATAATGCACAATAGTTTTCAGAACAACCACAGTATAATTCACAATAGTTCCAAGGGAAACAACAATATAATCCTTCACAGTAGTGCGCAACACCACCACAATACAATAATGTGCAACCGCAGTATAATCAAGGACCGCGGTATAAAACACTACGTGGAGATAATCAAGGAATCATAGGAGGATTCAGAGGAGGAGGTTGTGGAGGAATAGGATTTGGAGGAGGTCTGGGACCAGTGGTTTGTCATAATTATCAAAAACGAGGGCACTATGTAGGAGAATTCCCACAACCACCTGCAACATGTATGTATTATCGTGCAACAAACCATGAAACAAAAGATTGTCTGATACTTTTGATAAATATAGAAGACAAGAGGAAACAAACCAATTAGAACATGTAATGGATTGGGGTGGAAAACATAGAAGAGGATGGGAGTAATATTAACATAGTTACTAGAGGCAAAGCTAATACAAGAGAAGATGTATCCAAGAAGGATCGGGACCAGTACCAGTAGGTTAGGAAGAAAAAAACCCTTGAACAAAAGTTTGATGTGCGAAAAGAGAAAGAGATATTAAAATAGGCCAGGCACAAGATTCATAAAGAAAATATTGCATCTACTTCAGGGACTAAACAAAAAGATTAGATACCAGTGTATGACATGCCTTCATTATTTGATCATACCAATCAAGAGTAGTCTTCAGACCAAATAAAAACTTAAGAAAAGTTTTGGGGTCATGTGTAAAATTGTTGAATGATTAAAAATCGTTACAAGTACTGCGAAATTTGTTATAAAAGTGTAATTATGGGGAAGAAGGGGTAAAAAGAGTAAATCAGGTCTATAAGAAGAGAAGAACCAACAAGGAATTTAGATTGAATTCCAACATAGGATATTTCAATATGGGGGCTATCATACTAGACATAGGATCTGAAGTCAATGTTCTACCAAAGAATAATTGGGAAGTTATGGGAGAACCTCAACTGGGGTATTCACCTATTCAGTTGAAGTTGGAAAATCAACACAGAGTTGTGCCAATTGGTAAGTTGAAGGGGATTCCAATAGATCTAGATGGTGTGTGCACCATGGTAGACTTTGAAGTCATTAACATAGTGGACAACACTTTTCCATATCCAACATTATTAGGTCTGGACTGGGATTTCGATAACTAGGCTATTAACAATTTCAAGACAAGAAATATGATCTTTGAATGAGGTCAATACAAAGTTATTGCACCATTGGATCCCTCAGAAGGAGGGAGGTATGTGTAACCTACAACAAATAATATTCTTACATAAGATGTAAATCAGTTATACATAAAAAGAACGCATGAAGAGGATTGTATCAACCCAACTACAGATGAAATGCTCAGTTGGAGGAGTATTAGTTATTGTGCTTCAGACTCTGACATATGACTGGAAAACGGGAAAAAACGACTAAATGAATTATTTTCCAGGAGATGTGGAAAAATGACACACGCGCTGAGATGGGTTGGTACAAAGGTAAGAGAACCTCCTAATTTTTATGGTTTGAATGCCTTAGAAGAATTTTTAATGAAGTTTGAAGTAGAGGTTATGGAAAATAAGATATTACCAGCTTTATATATTTCTTTAAAAGCTACACTTGAAAGATGGTGGGGTACACACAGGGAAAAGATCAACAATTGGTTTTGGTACAAAAGGTTACTGCACATCAAATTCAACACTGAGTAGGAACATAGATACGAGGATAAATATGATGGATTTGTACAACCTCAAGAACATGTAGATAAGTGCATAGTTAAATGGATATTAGTACCACCAGAAGAATGGCCACACCTTTTCATTCACACACTAGAAGGAATTCCAAACAATTGGCACAGAGAACATGAACATCATAGAGAAACTACAAATTGGGAAGAGATACAACAAAATTTCATAGTTACATTTGCATTTGAGCATGATAGTCCAAAGATAGATACAACGTTGAAAGTAGTACGAGACAAGATATTTGAAGAACCATAATTTGAAATAATCCCAACATATCAAAAGAAGGCTAGACAGATAGTTAAAAAATTGCTACATTGTTATCACGTCACAGAAGAAGACAATCCAACAAAAGATAATCCACAATATACAAATCCCGGAAGTGGAAGGTGAAAGGGAAGTAAAAGGTCCCAATCTAGATTCAAAATATTATGATGCACCATTAAATATCAAAAAGGTAAACATTGGAACTACAAAAAACCCAAAGATGGAAAATATTGGAGATTATTGGGATAATCAGACAGTAGAAAGGATCACAGAATTACTACGCACATACAATGACTTATTCCCAACAAAATTATTAGAGATGAATGGATTAGAAGGAGATCTAGCAGAGATGAATATACCTTTGAATCCATAAGGCAGACCTATTATAAAGAGACCTTACAGATTGAATCCAATATACAAAGAGAAGGTGAAGGAAGAAATTGACAAGATGCTAGAAGCTAGTGTCATATAACCTATAGAAGAGTTAGAATGGATCAGTCCTATGGTAGTGTAGGAAAAGAAGCAAGGAGGGATTAATATTTGTGTATATTTGAGAAAATTGAATGATTTTTTCCTACATGATCCTTTTCCTACCCCATTTACAGATGAAGTTTTGGAGAATGTAGGGGTTCAAGAAGATTATTCTTTTACAAATGGATTCTTAGGATATCATCAGATTAGGATTGCACCAAAAGATAGACACAATACTACATTTTCTATAGAGTGGGGATCATTTCGATATACAATTATGCCATTTGGATTGAAGAATGCACCAGCTATTTTTTCAAGTGTAGTAGTAGCAACTTTTAAAGACTTCATTCATAAGTTTTTGGAGGTTTACTTGGATGATTGGACATTGTTCATTTTATTGAAAGATCATGTTGAAGTATTAAGGTTGATGTTGGACAGATGCGCACAGTGTCAGATATCTTAAATATCAAGAAATGTATTTTTAGCGCACCTTTTGACATTTTGTTAGGGCATGTATATTGTAAACAAGGTCTGTTGGTTGATTTTGCTAAAATTGTTGTCATAGTTAACTTACCACCACCAAATACAGTGCGCCAGTTGAAGAGTACATTGGGCCATATAGGATATTACAGGAAGTTCATAAGGGGATATGCACAGATTACTATGCCAATGGAGAAGTTGTTGAAGAAAGACACTAAGTATCAGTGGAATGAGGAATGCCAACAAAGTTTGGATATTTTGAAGGACAAGATGGTTTCTGTGTCGATTTTAGTATTTCCAGATTGGGGAAAACATTTCATGTGCATGTGGATGCATCTACAATAGAATTAGGAGAAGTATTAACCCAACCAAAATAAGGTGATATAGATAACCCTATATCATTTTCTAACAGAAAGTTATCAGATTCAGAACATAACTATAACACTAACGAAAGGGAAGGATTAGCTATGATGTATGCTTTGCAGAAATACAAACATTTTTTGTTAGGGAAACAATTCAAGATGTTTACAGTTCATTCAACTCTAAGATATTTATTCAATAAGCCATTTATGTTTGGATGTCCAAGAATATTGATGAGTGATCAGGGGACTCAATTTATTAACAGTATGTTGGCCCTTGACCAAGTTTTGGAGAACCTTGTTCATGTTTGACCTCTTTTGGGACTTTGAAAGGATGCTCGAAGGCGGAGCACAAGTCAAAGCGGAGATCGCGAGATCTCAGCCCCTTTTTAGGGCAGTTTTTGGGATTAGGGTTTATGTAACGGGTATGGGATGTCGACCCATGGGATTAACGATGTTTAGGCCCATTTTTTAATGTATAAATAGAAAGCTAGGTGAGGTAAGAGGCTAGAGTGTGTTAAGGGAAGATACCTAGTAGAATCATCTTAGTGCGGAGCTAGAGGCTTTGTGCATACTGTTGGCCCTTGACCAAGTTTTGAGGATTCTTGGTCATGTTTGACCTATTTTTGGGACTTCGACAGGCTGTCGAAGGAGGAGCACAAGACGAAGTGGAGGTCATGGGATCTCAACCCCTTTTTAGGGCCTTTTTGGGTTTTTGGACTATGTAACGGGTATGGGAATGTCAGCCCATGGGTTTACCCATGCTTAGGCCTATTTTGTAATGTATAAATAGAAGACTAGGCAATGTAAGTAGTGACCAATGGTTGAGTGTTAGTACTGGATATGTGCAAGAAGATGTGATTAAGACTTGTAGAGCTAAGTGCAAGTCATTTGTAGTGCTTTGTGTGCAGATTGTGTGAGGCTTTGTGCCTAGATCTACTTAGGGAAGGAAGATCAAGCAAGTGCATGCAGATCTCCTGTCCTATGTGAAGTAGTGTTCTGATTCTTTGTGCCTGTAATATGCTTGACAAAGATAATAGAAAGAAGAAGAGTTGGTGGGCGTAGCCCTAGGGTGGGGGTGAACCACGTATATCCTGTGTTGTGAATGCTTTGTGATTTATGGTTGCTCTCTTGTTTATATGATTCAATGCTTAGTGCAATGTTAGATGATAGATGAATATGGTATGATAGTTTAGTGCCGAATAATGTGAATGAATTCTTGATCTGATCTCTATGTGTGTGCTTCGTGCTTAAATATATTGGATCTGTGTGCATACTACGTTGATCTATTGTTAGGGTTTAGCTGCATTGTAAACTAAACTGGGTATTGATGAAATATAACTGCTAAGTGCTTTGTTAAGGTGTTGTAATCACAGATCTGTGTCCCAGCTAAGGTTGTAGACGTCTAAGTCCTGCAACCACCCCTGCCTCTACCTCGGGTGAGACTTCATCTGCTTCTTAGGTGTCTATGAAAGGGATGGTAGTTAGGGTTTTGTTGGTACGCTGTTGTAGCGTTGAACCCTGGGTCTACCCCTGTGCCAACAAATGGTTCCATTGTCGGGACCTGAAACTATGATTGCTACGAACTAAGGAAGAAGAAGTTTTGTGCGAAGATCTGACTTGAAACTGTGATTGCTGGGAACTAATAAATAAAGGAAGCTCTGTGCGTAGATCTGCTGCTTGACTTGTGAAGCTTTGTGCTAAGGAAGGAGGCATATCTGAAGAAAAGAGGTAAGATCTAAACAATTTTTTGCTCTGATAGAGGTAGGAATAGTGGAAAAGTTTTAGATTTGAAATCTTTGTGCTCTGCCGAAAGTAAGATAAGTGGAATTTTTTTTTTCAATAATATGGATCTAGGAATGTTTGATAAATTTTGTCCTAACCTGAAAACCAGGGAACAACTAGAAGAAAGAATATTTGATATGAGTAGATTTGATAAGAATAATGAAAGATATGTTATTCCTATGCATAGAAAGAATTTTTGGACTAACAAATGGATGTAGGACCCTAGAGAGAATTTTTTGCATCTTAGCTACTGTGATCCGAGTGTGAAGTACAGGAAAGGTTGGGGATCCTTTAAGAGAAAGAGAGGATTAACCTTTGTTACAATTGTAGAAGACTGAGACATCTGGCTAATGAATTTCCTGGTAGAAGATCTAGTTTTCTTTGTTGTAAAGCTATAGATCATGAAGCTTTGGATTGCCCTAGAATGATTTCTAATCTTGAAAGAATGAACATGAGACAAGAAGACCATGAAAAAGGCCAAGAAACTGAGACCATGGCAGAACCCCAAAAAGAATCAAAGACTGTATTACTGCAAATGAAAGAAACCCTGAATGACCACAGAGATACTAATCTATCAGAGATCTTAAAAGAGAAAGATAAAATAGAAGTAAGAATAGGAGACTTCGACATTGATTGTACTTTGGATGAAGAAACACAGGTGAATATCATGACAGAAAGAACCTGGGAAATTTTAGGAAAGCCTACTATGATTCCTTCATTGGGAGGAATATGATTATTTAGAGGAAAGATGATAACCCTATGTGGAAGACTTGCCCAGATATCTATGAGTGCTCATGGAAATTCGACAGAAGAAGATTTTGAGGTTGTTAAATTTGTTGAGAATAGCGCCCCATTTGATATATTACTAGGAAAACCTTGGATTGAAAAGGATCGGGCCAAAAGGAAAGAAGAAGAAGTCTTGGAGTAGAAGAAGCAAGAATTAAAATATTTCATGACTAGGAGGATCACACACTTGATTGAAGAACATGAGAAAAGATCGAAGCTATTTAGGGACATGGATGTCGAAGTTGAAAGAACACAAGAAGACTCATAGAAGACTGAAACGTCTACCCCTAATAAAGAAGAGGTATTTCCCTTGAATCCTAGGAAAGAATCTCAAAAACGCGAAGTTACTATGCCAAAAGGAGATAAGAATCATAATGGAAAGAGGAATACCGAGACGAATCTCACTGGAAAGCAGTCTTGAAAACTATGCAAGAAGAGATCAAAGATCGAAAAGTTACATAAGGTTACAGAGGGAACTTCGCAGAAGGAAAATTTACAAAACTTGAACTTTGTTGTGATATCAGAACAACGTCACATGGCACTTTGCCATGACGAAGAAATATAGTCGATGGGAACAATATAACTGTTAGACCGATACCTCGAACGGGTAGAATGACATTTATGGTCAGAAAGTCCACCATCAGACCGTTGGGACTGCATCATAATGGACATAACTAAATTAATGAAGGTCTCTTGTCCGTTGGGAAGATCCATTACATTGATGTCTACTTATTTTGTCAATTGTTGTACCGAGAACACTTTTGCAAATTGTATCAAAGAGAAATCATTGATACCGTGCTATGATTAGTAAGATTGACACCAGTTCTATTGTTTTGTGCACTCATTCATCCATATGATCTAAGCGTGTATGTCGGACAAGCTCAACGTCGTGGAGAAAATCATCGAAGAAGTTCTCATTGATCTCATGGCCGAGAAAGTAATGTCTGCAAGTATTCAAGCATCCTCGAAGAGAGGAGTAGAATCCTCTCTGTCGACCGCTCATGGATCTGGACCATCCCGAGTCATCATAGAAAAGAGAGCCAAGCACAGAGACGACCTAGCAAATGTGAAGCTAATCCCGACCATATTACCCGACTACATCCCACCTCTAGCCAGTGCGGTGAGTCGTGATAGTGTGCCAAGAGATTTTGAATACACCATGGTTACTACGTACCTCCCGAAGGGAATATGCGCAGTTTGAGTGTAGTAGGACAAGATTGCAACGTTGAAGTTCAATGACTTCAACTTAGGAGACTGCAAGAACCATAGCATGCTTTCCCCATACAAATACTTGACCAGGATGAAGGGGAAGAACTTGAAAATAATCTCCAAGCCATGGACGATGAACCTCGTGCAGTCCACTCTTTTAAATGTAATGAAGATCCCACACTTTGGAAGGCATCAGGAAGTTAACGCCTATGTCAAGCTCCTACTTTCATGTTACCATGGCAGATACTTATGGCTAGATCATCGTATCACAACCGATCTGACGTTGATCCATAGGATCACCAGGTTGACTATGCAAGGACTTGACCCACAGGACTTTTATCCAGGGAAAGCCACATATCACATGTTAGAACTGAAGATCAAGAATACATAAGACGATGTTGAGAAGGGGACGCGAGGCTACAAGGTAGCTTCCAATAAAAATGTCGCAGTGTGCCTAGCATGCCAATTAATCGAAGGAAAGCTAGTAAGGGAGAATAGACCCACACAGGTAACGGGATTTTTCATTAACCTCGTAGGGAAATGCGTGGAAGGCGTACAGATGAGTTGGGCGAAGTACCTAGTTAATCAATTGGAATTAGACTGCCGTGAAGCACATGATCAAGGCTTCGAGTTCCACTTTAGCTGGATCCTGATCCTCATCGCATTTATTGCTTGGGAGATGCCAAAAGGTGCGACCTTCCCTGACATTCAACCATTCGAGCCGCTTGCTATGAAGTTCGCCACTCTTTAGTACTCAAGCGACATGGGAAAACAGTGGCATTCGAACACAGTTTTTCATACGTACTATCTCCAACTGAAGAGGGATATTGAAGATGAACCAAGAATAACTCCAAAAACCCTACAAAAGTTCTGAACCCTCATGAAGTTCTGCGTAGATCAAAACTTCATCTATATTACTGCGCGAGTAGATGAAAATAAGGAGGAGCTTCAATCATACTACAATCTCACAGAAGAGGACCTTGAGGAGATAACTAAGGACTGGTCAACATACTTCCTTATCCCCGCTGACCCTGCAGAGATATCTGATCACGAACTTTACATCTTGAAGGCCGCTCACAAAGAATATGACACACCTAGAACTAGTAGAAGGAAGAAGACCGAAGAAGTCCAAGACTTAAAAATCACCTCAGAAAATACTGCTTCAGTATCACCTAGCCGAGGGGGTGATGATGAAGTAGAAGAGATAAATGGAAAAGAAGATGAGAAGAATAAAGGAGAAGTAACAACACCTAGAGATGAGGCTGATCCCTTGAAGAAGAGGAAGGTTTCTCTCCCAAAACCCTCTTCCTGAAATAAATCCAAAGCCACCTTGACCAAGATGAAGACTGTTCTCACTGTTGATGACTTTGACTTCTTCATTGCAGCTATAAACGATGCCTCACATTAAATCTTGTAGAAACAGGAAGCCAAGCAGGAGGAGATGTACAACAGAATTGAGGTCGAACTCTGAGGGGTACAACAGGCCCTTTAGTCTAGTCATGTAGTGTCCACTGCGCCCCTGCCATCGGGAGAACTAGAGTTGGGAGATGAGCCAACCCAACTCTGCTGACTAGCTGACATGGCCGAAGCTCACCTTCATCACGTAGAGGAAGAAACATAACAAGCCACCCAGGCCTTGAAGAAAGTGAAAGAAGTACTCGTATAAAAATGTTGAGTTGCGGAGCAAGAGAAGGTTGTTTTCCAGAAAACGTTTGAAGAGGAGAAAGCAAAGATTCAACAAGAAAAAGAACAGTTGCTCGCAGAGCAAATTGAAGTGAAAGAAGCAGTCAACAGAGAAATTCGCTCTATGGAAATATTAGAGACAAAGGTAGAAGACTGCGTCAAGCATCAAGTAGAGAATCTCGCGAAAGCTATCCAACAACTACATCAAAGAACAACAAACTTAGAGCTCTGCACAGTGCCCGACACTCCACAGGAGGTGAGAGATAAAAGAGAAGAAACTACCTAGAGTGCAGTTGAGAGAATAAATTCCCTTGCCATGGAATGTAAGAAACTAAGTGATTGCAGTGCCAATATGTATGAGTGACTCACTGAGAATCAAGAGCTGAAGGCACTGGAGTCACAGCTCCAGGAGGTGAAGCAACAAGCATAAACACTACAGGTGCAGTTGAAGCCCCTATCAGTTGTTGAAAGGATGAAACGATCCCAAGATCATCGCACTTCTCAACAAGAAGTCCACACCATCCAGAGAAGATTCATGGAACTGACTCATAGACTCCAACCTGTACAGGATGAGGCTTGCCAAATATTCACAGAGATCGAAGGCTGATGAGCAGAGCTAGAGCAAGTCGTCACTGCAACTGAACAACACTTAGAGGGACCTGTCAATGAAGTAGTCATCCAATAGTTCACTGAGCAGGAGGCCATGGAACATGAACAAGTCGAAGTAGCTCGAGCCAAACTTGAGGCTTTTGAGGCAGAATTACCCAGATCAGAGTGACTCAGGATGAGTCACAGGTGAGTGTTGGGGGTCTGTTGGCCCTTGACAAAGTTTTGAGGATTCTTGGTTATGTTTGACCTATTTTTGGGACTTTGATAATCTGTCGAATGAGGAGCGCAAGACGAAGCAGAGGTCGCGAGATATCAGCCCCTTTTTAGGGCCTTTTTGGATTTTTGGGCTATGTAACGAGTATGGGAATGTCGTCCCATGGGTTTACCCATGCTTAGGCCTATTTTGTAATGTATAAATAGAAGACTAGGCAATGTAAGTAGTGACCAATGGATGAGTGCTAGTACTGGATATGTGCAAGAAGATGTGATTAAGACTTGCAGAGCTAAGTGCAAGTCATCTGTAGTGCTTTGTGCGTAGACTGTGTGAGGCTCTGTGCCTAGATCTACTTGGGGAAGGAGGATATGGAAAGTGCACGCAGATCTCATATCCTATGCAGAGTAGTGTTCTGATTCTTTGTGATTGTAAGATGCTTGACAGAGATAATAGAAAGAAGAAGAGTTGGTGGACATAGCCCCAGGGTGGGGGTGAACCACATATATCCTGTGTTGTGAATTCTTTGTGCTTTATGGTTTCTCTCTTGTTTATATGATTCAATGCTTAGTGCGATGTTAGATGATAGATGAATCTCATATGATAGTTTAGTGTTGAATAATGTGAATGAATGCTAGATCTGATCTCTATGTCTGTGCTTCGTGCTTAAATCTATTGGATCTGTGTGAATATTGGGCTGATCTGTTGTTAGGGTTTAGTTGCGCTGTAAACTAAACTGGGTATTAATGAAATATAACTGTTGAGTGCTTTGTTAAGGTGTTGTAATCATAGATATGTGTCCCAACTAAGGTTGCAGATGTCTGAGTCCTGCAACCACCCCTGCCTCTACCTCAGGTGAGACTTCATATGCTTCGAAGGTGTTGCCGAAAGGGATGGTAGTTAGGGTTTTGTTGGTTCTCTATTGTAGTGTTGAACCTTGGGTCTGCCCCTGTGCCAACACATACTATGTGTTAAGACTTGCAGATCTAAGTGTAAGTGATTGTAAGAAGTATTTGTGATTAAACCTAGCTTGGGGAAGGAGGATTTGGCGAGGTGCGCACAGATATCTTGTCCTATGAGGAGTGGGTTAATGTGGCTCTATGCTTGTAGAAGATTGAGAGAAGATAATAAAGAAGAGAGGAGTTGGTGGATGTAGCCCCGTGTTGGGGTGAACCATGAATATCCTGTGTTATGGTTGCTTTGTGCATTATGGTTGTTATATTGTTCACATAATTTAATCTTAGTGCAGTAATGAATGTCTAGATGAATCTAGTATGATAGATTAAGTGCTTAGTGATGTGAATGTATGCTATATATGATCTCTTTCCATATGCTAAGTGCTTAGATGTGTTAGATCTAGTTATTGCATTGTTCTATAATTAGGGCTTGAATCTGTGATGTGAATAAGGGTTAAATACTGATGAATGCTAACTGTTAAGTGCTTTGTTAGAGTGGTGTAATCACATATCGGTGTCCCAGCTAGGTTGCAGACATTTGAGTCATGCAACCACCCCTACTTCTACCTCAGGTGAGACTTCATCTTCTTCGCAGGTGTTGCTGAAAGGGCCGATAGTTAGGGTTTTTTTGGTGCACTGTTGAAGTGTTGAACTCTGGGTCTTCCCCTGTGCCAACAAATGGTTCCGTTTCCAAGCCCTGAAACTGTGATTGCTGGGAACTGAAGAAAATAAAGCTCTGTGCGTAGATCTGATACTTTAGTGTGCAATAGTCTACTTATCTTGCGAAGCTCTGTGCTAAGAAGAGAAGTCTGATCTGAAGAAAGAGGTAAGATCTTGAATATTTGTGCTCTGAGAAAGGTAAGATAAGTGAAAATGTTTATTTCGAAAGAATGGATCTATATATGTTTAACATATTTGATCCTAATCTGAAAACTAGGGTGTAGCTAGAATAAAGAAGATTTGATATGAATAGATATGATAGAAATAATGAAAGATATGTTATTCCTATGCATAGAAAGAATGTGTGGACTAACAAATGGATGCATGATCCTAGAAATAATTTTTTGCAAGTTAGTTACTATGATCCCAGTGCACAGTACAGGAAAGGTTGGGGATTGTTCAAGAGAAAGAGAGGATTAACTGTTTGCTATAGTTGCAGAATACTAGGACATCTTGCTAAGGAATGCCCTAGTAGAGGTCCTATTTTCATTTGTTGTAAGGATACTGGACATGAAGTTTTGAATTTCCCTAGAATGATTTATAAGGTTGAAAAGATGAATATGAGACAAGAAAACCTTGAGCAATATTAAGAGACTAAGAACCAGAAAGAATCAGAGACTGTATTATTGCAGAAGAAAGAAACCCTGAATGATCATAGAGACACTGGTTTATTAGAGATATTAAAAGAGAAATATTACATAGAAACAAGAATAGGATACTTCGACATAGACTGTGTTCTAGATGAGGAAACACAGGTGAATATCATGACAGAAAGAACTTGGGAAATTTTGGGAAATCCTTCTATGGTTCCTTCATTAGGAGGAATAGGATTATTTAGAGGAAAGTTGATAACCTTATGTGGAAGACTTACTCAGACATCTATGAGTGCTCATGGCACTTTAACAGAAGAATAATTTGAGATTGTTAAGTTTGTTGAGAACATCGCCCCATTTGCTATTTTGCTAGGAAAAACCTGGATTGAAAAAGATCAGATACGAAGGAAAGAAGAAGAGGAGGATCTAGAACAGAAAAAACAAGAACTAAAAGATTTCATGGCTAGGAGAATAGTGCACTTAATGGAAGAACAAGAGAACCAATCAAAGCTACTAAGGACCAAAGATATGGACGTCGAAGTTGAAAGGACACAGGAAGATTGGAGACACCTATCTGTACAAGAGAGTAGAGCACCTACCCAAGAAAGAGAAGAATTATTACCCTTGAACCCTGTGAAAGACCCTCCACAATGTGAAGTTATCATGCCAAGAGGAGATAAGAATGATAATGGAAAGAGGAAACCAATGATTTAGATCACAAGAAAGAAGGCTAGAAAGCTCAGGAAGAAGAGAGAAAAATTAGAAAAATGGAAAGAAGTTCCAGAGAAGACTTCACAAAAGGAAGGTCTCCAGAACTTGAACTTTGATAGAATATTAGTACAACACAGATTGGAACTTAGCCATGATGAAGCAATATGACCGTTGGAGGAATTATGGCTGTTAGAACGATGCTCCAGAATGGCCAGAAACATAGTTATTGTTAGAACGTTCGCCCTTGGACCGTTGGGACCACGCCATAACAGATGGAACTACATTGATTGAGGTGTTCCTACCCGTTGGAAGATTCCATTACAATAATATCTATTTATCCTGTCGAGCGTTGCACTGAGAACACTTTTTCCAATTTTGATTACCTGAGCCCACATAGAACTAGTCGATTTCGCGCAATGATTATTGTGACCTCGCCATCCATTCTATTACAGTGAGTATTGTTCACTGATCCGAGATATCAAATCTCAAGTGTGCATGTCGGACGAAATTAGCGCAGCATAAAAATCCTTCGAAGAGATTATAATAGACCTCATGGACGAGAAGGTGATGTCCGCAGGCATCCAATCCTCATCGACGAGAGGAGTGCAAGCATCCATGTCGAATGCTCATGGATCTGGACCATCCCGAGCTACGAATGAGAAAATAACTAAGCATTGTGATGACTTGGTAAATGTGAAGCTAATCCCATCCATCCTTCCTGACTACATCCCACCCCTGGTCACTGTGGTGAGTTGTGACAGTGTCTTGAGGAACTTCGACTACACAGTCATCACTGCGTACCTCCTGAAGGGAATACAAGAAGTCAGACCGCAGTTGGAGAGGATTCCAACCTTGAAGATCAGTGACTATAACCTAGGAGACCAAAAGAGCTATGGCATGCTCACACCTCACAAATATTTGATCAAGACCAAGGGGAAGAAGTCGAATATCATCCCCCAGCCATGGACTATGGACATCGCGAGGTCCACTATCTTGAACGTAATGAAGATACCACATTTTGGAAGGCATCAGAAGGCTAATGCATGTGTTAAACTCCTGCTGTCGTGCTTCCATGGCGGTTATCTATGGCTAGACAGGCATATCACCGTAGATCCAGTGCTAATCCATTGGATCACCAGATTGAGCATGCAGGGACCAGATCCCAAAGAATTTTATCCAGGGAAGGTTGTAGATCACACTTTGGTGCAGAAGATTAAAGACACCTATGGCGATGTTAAGAAGGGGAAGCGAGGCTACAAGGTATCCTCCATATAGAGTGGAATAGTGCACCTAGCCTGCTAGTTGATCGTTGGTAAGCTATTAAGGAAGAAAAAACCCATGCAGGTCACAGGGTTCGTTGTTGACCTAACAGGAAAATGCATGGAAGGATTACAAATGAATTGGGCAAGTTACCTCGTCAACCAGTTAGAAAAGGATTGTCACGAAGCTCAGGATCAGGGCTATGAGTTCCACTTTAGCTGGCTTCTGATCCTCATCATGCTCATTTCTTAGGAGATGTCGAAAGGAGGGACATTCCCTAACATTGAGTTGTTCGAGCCACTAGATGCAAAGTTCACCATGCTCTAGTATTCGAGCGATATGGGGAAAAAATGGCAATCGAACGCGGTGTTCCATACCTACTACTTGTAGTTAACGAGGGCTATTGATTCTTTCCCTCGTATGATGCCGAACACCCTGGACAGGTTGAGGCTAGTTGAGAAGTTCCACATAGATAGGGATTTTATATATATTACTGTGCATAGGGATGAACATAAAGAGGAGCTTTAGTCCTATTACAAGATTACCAAATAAGACATGGAGGAAATCACCAAGGAGTAGCCTGAAGAAATCCTAGTGCCATTCAACCATGCAGAACTGTCTGACCCCGAACTCATTGGAAGTCCGATGGTTACTTGCGAAGAGTATGATGCACCCAGTAGTAGCCAGAAGAAAAAGAAGGAAGATGTACAAGAAATACGCAGCACATTAGAAGAAACTGCATCTGATTCACCTAACGGAGGAGGAGACGACGAAGTGGAAAAAGAAGAGAAAGAAGGGGAAGAAGACAAGCAGAAGCAAGGAAAAGTAACATCGCCTAGGAATCCCCTCGAAGAGGCAGAGACGTCCAAGAAAATAAAGGTTTCCCCAACGAAACCTACATTGTGGAAGAATTCCAAAGCTAGTAAGCCAAAGCTACAGCTTGTGCTCATGGTCAATGACTTCGACTTCATTATCGTAGCTGTATCAGATGCCTTGGAAGATATTTTGCAGAGAAATGAATCAAAAAAAGAAACCATGTACGAAATAATAGAAGCAGAGCTGAGAGGGGTACAACAAGCCCTTCACTCCAGCCGCGCAATGTCCACTGCGCCCCTGCCATCAGAAGAAACAGAGTTGGGAGATGAGCCTGCCCAAATTCGTAGAATAGATGATGCATCTGAATCTCACCTCCATTGCATGCAGGAAGAAAAAGAACATGCCACAGTGTCCCTGAAGCAGGCATAAGAGGAAGTCATAGAGCAATGTCTAGTTGCGCAACAAGAGAAGGATGAACTCCAAATCAAGTTCGAAGAATTTAAAGCGCAGATATGGAAAGATAAATAACAACTGCTCATGGAGTAGGTTGGAGTTAAAGAAGCAGTCAATAGAGAACTTCGCTTTGCGACAGGCTTAGAATAGATAGAAGAAGACCCAGTGGAGAGTCAAGTAGCGAAGCTTGCTACAACCATCCAAAAAATTCAACATAGAGTAGCATAATTGGAGTTACAAGAAGTACCAAGCACTCCACCCAAAATGTAGTCCAGAGAATCAAGGCATCAACCTTGGAATGTAAACAACTTAGCAGTCGAAGTGCATAGAATTATGAATGCCTTACCGAGGACCCTGAACTGAAGACTCTAGAGTCGCAACTCTAGGAAGAAAAGTAGCAAGAAACAACAATAAAAGCGTAGTTGAAGCCCTTGTCAGCAGTCGAGCGAATGAAAATATCCCAAGAACAGCCCACGACTCAGCAACAGATGCATGCCATACAGATAAAAGTCATGGAAGTGACTTAGAAGCTCCAACCAGTCCAAGATGTAGCTTGCCTACTTTTTGAGGAGATTGAAGGATGAGAATAAGAACTAGAACAACTCACTGTAGTTGAACAATGCTTGGATTGACCTATGATCGAGGAATTTATTCAGGAGTTTTCCGAGAAAGAGGCCTTGGCGAAGCAGCAGGTCGAAGCAGCTTGAGCCAAGATCGAGGTGTTTGAGGTAGAGTTATCTAGAGCAGAGTGACTTGGGACGAGTCACAGGTGAGTGTTGGGGGTCTGTTGGCCCTTGACCAAGTTTTGGATAACCTTGGTCATGTTTGACCTCTTTTGGGACTTCGATAGGCTGGTCGACGGTGGAGCGCAAGTCAAAGCGGAGATCAAGGGATCTTGGCCCCTTTTTAGGGTAGTTTTTGGGATTAGGGTTTATGTAATAGGTATGGGATGTCGGCCCATAGGTTTAACCATGTTTAGGCCCATTTTGTAATGTATAAATAGAAAGATAGGAAAGGTAAGAAGATAGAGTGTGCTAAGTGAAGAGACCTAGTAGAATTGTCTTAGTGCGGAGCTAGAGTCTTTGTGCATACTATGTGTTAAGAATTGCAGAGATAAGTGCAAGTGATTGTAAGAAGGCTTTGTGCTTAAACCTAACTCAGGGAAGGAGGATCTGGTGATGTGCACACAAATCTCCTGTCCTATGAGGAGTGGGTTCCTGTGGTTCTGTGCTCGTAGAATATTGAGAGAAGATAATATAGAAGATAAGAGTTGGTGGATGTAGCCCCATGATAGGGTGAACCACATATATCCTGTGCTATGGTTTCTTTGTGCATTATGGTTGTTATATTGTTCATATAATTTAAGCTTAGTGCAATAATGAATGTCTAGATGAATATGGTATGATATATTAAGTGCTTAGTGATGTTAATGTATGCTAGATATGGTATCTTTCCATATGCTAAGTGATTAGATGTGTTAGATCTGGTTAATGCGTTGTTATGTAATTAGGGATTGAATCTGCAATGTGAACAAGGGTCAAATACTGATGAATGCTAACTGCTAAGTGATTTTTTAGAGTGGTGTAATCACAGATCTATGTCCCAGCTAGGTTGCATACATTTGAGGCCTACAAACACCCCTACTTATACCTCAGGTGAGACTTCATCTGCTTCACAAGTGTTTCTGAAAGGGCCGATATTTAGGGTTTTGTTGGTGCGCTGTTGAAACGTTGAACCCTGGGTCTACCCCTATGCCAAAAAAATAAAACTGAGGAAATTCTTGAAGAGTTTAAGATACATCGTCAAAAGAGAACTCCTTATGAACCTCAAGGTAATGGGATAGTAGAAGCCTTTAACACGATTTTGGAGAATGCCCTCATACATATTTTTAATGTGAACATAGATTATTGGGATTTGAAGGTACCAACAGTACTTTGGGCTTATCGAACTACATGCAAGAAGATAACAGGGAATACAACCCTTAGATTGGTGTATGGAAAGGAAGCAGTAGTTCCTTTAGATTATTTGATACCAAGTATGTGCATTGCAACAATTACAGACACGACATAAATGGTCACAATGCAGGAAAGATTGGATCAAATGATGGAGTTCGAAGAGGAAAGAATCATAGCAAGTTTCCATCAGGAGGTACAAAAAGAAAATGATAAAGCATGTCATGATAGACATTAAGAAGAAGAATTTTAAGGAAGGAGGTCTAGTTCTTGTCTATGACAGTAAATATTTGCAGCACCGATGGAAGATTAGAATACATTGGCTAGGGCAATACCAGATAAATTATGTCATAGATGGAGGTGTTGTACAACTGCAAGACTTAGCGGGCAAGGAATTTCAAGGATTGGTGAATGGTATTCGACTGAAACTGTATAGGGATAGTTGACCCACTAAACCTCAATAGTTGCAGTGAAGCAAGTAGACTTGTACATATTGTAAATAGTAGGAGTTAAAAGAAAAAGAGGAAAGTAGAAAAATGAAGAAAAATAAAAAAAATAAAAAAAATAAGTAGTTAGAGGAATAGGTAATACATAGATAGTTGAGAATGACAGAGCGTAGAAGACGAAAAATTGGTGCGAAAAAATTCATAAGACTGCATGCAATAAAAGTAAACACCATGCAACGAGACAAAGAATGACCGAAAAAGAGGAAAACTAGTAAATAGAAAAGAAAGGATGTGCTAGAGCATTAATGACAGAGCCTATAAAAGGGGAAAAGTCAAAAAAATAAAAAAACACTTGTGATTTTTGAGTGAACAAGAAAAAAAAGTGCAAAGTAAGTGTGAGATTATGAAGAACTCAACCAAGATCTAGAGCCTACTTTTCCTAACGACAAGAATATGGCGCTACCAAAGTTTGAACAAGAAATCTAGTTCAAACGAAGGACTCGTAGAAGTAACAAACTGCTAGAAGAAATGACTAGAGTGGTTGATGTGGATGATATCCCCACCACATAGAATTAATGGATTAGTCCAACAAGGGTATATGAAGAAAAATCAGTCGTAGAAGAGATGGAAGTGGATCAAAGCGCAGGACAACAAAAATTGAAAAAACCTAATAGCGGGGCAAACCCTAATTTAGAAAAATCTGCAAGAGCAGGGGAGACATAAAAAACGATTGAGGAGACCCTCACAGAGGAATTCTTGGTTAAATACATTATAGGACATAAAGAAACAAAGGGTGAATAAGAAGAATTCGAGGAAGAACTTGTAGAAGAAAACCCAGCCGCAGGCTGAAAAAGGAAAACACCAGGTGCTCCAAGAAAACAAACCTCAGTGGATATCATGCTACCTCATATCCCAGATGTCGTATTTGTAGTTGAAGACATGCTAGGAAAAGTGGAAAAATTGAAGTATGCAGATCATGATGTAGCGGATACAACAAATTTTCCTGACCTTGAGCAGGAAATATATTTAGATAACAAGGAGGAGGCAGGACCCTCAGGAAATCCAATTTTGGAGCCCGTGTAGTGGAACATAGGATTATATAGTTCGGGTATTATGAATTTGTTGGAAATACCACATTTCAGGCGAGATAAGAATGTGGGAAATTGTGTGAAACAACTGCTGGAAAGGTTACATGGAGGTATCTTGTGGATGGACATGCCAATCCATATATATGTAGAACTCATAGAAAAATAATAGGGTTTCCAACTAGTGGCATAAAACGAGAGGATTACTTGGAGAACAAAGCAAGGGACAAGGAGATTGCAAAAGAGGTTAAAGCATAGTTCGGGACAAATATGGGAAACATGGGCATAGTGATAAAGGACATCAATGACCCTGTGAAGAGGTTTTCCACAAATATTATGGCCTATAAAATCTTGAGGAAGTGTAGAAAGGAAGAGGCCCCGATATGAGTCATAGCAGCAACTGTGCAATGCACAAAGGGTATAGTATTAAGTTGGGCACCCTATTTATTGAACCAATTTTTGATAGATTGCAGAGATGCACAGAATAATGGGACAGAATTCCATTACTCTTGGCTATTGATATTGGTAACATTGGTAGGCTCGAAGGAACCCAAATTCAAATCCTTTATGGATAGAAGACGGAAATGTTGTGCTGCATGGTATACAACCTTATGGTAGGAAAAATACACTAAGAACCAACAAGAGAACAATGCATAGTTTGCAATGTTCCTAGAATATATGCAGTAGAAGATAGCTAATGTGTGAAGAATCCCAATTGTAGTCAAGGAAAACGAAGGAATTTCTAACTTTAAGGCTTCAAGACACCACATGTGGATTTAGTCCAGAAGATATACAAATAAGAAGTGGCTAGAAATGAGGTACTAGACAACGTGAGAGGAAGTAGAATGGATAGTGAAGGAATGGATTGCACAGTGGATAGTTCCAGTAACACAGAAGAAAGGGAAAAAACCCAAGGAACAAGAAGAGGTAGGTCCATCACATAAAACAAGCAATCCAATAGACAACACAAGGAAGGTTGTAGAGCATAGTCAAACCTCAGTGAGTATCCCAATAGTCAAGAATCCCAAGAAGAAAAACATCATGTATAGGGATTTTATCTATAAGATAATAACTTAAATATAATTAGAATATTCTTCGAATTTACAATATTTCAACATCATTTTAGATTGAGAACAATGGCCAGTAGTATGTCCAGGTACCATTCCAGCAGTTACACCAAGGGAAGAATGGAAAAAAATCGAGAGAAGGGCAAGGAGTAAAATTTGAATTTGTCTTAATGATTCGGTCTTTTTGAATGTCTTAGGTGAAGATTCAACCAAGAAAATGTGGGACACGTTGGGGAGCTTGTACCAGTCAAAATATATGGTAAATAAGTTGTTCCTTAGAAATAAATTGTATCTTCTGAGGATGAGTGAGGAAAGTTTGGTGATTGAGCATTTAAATCTGTTTAATGCCATAATAATCCAGTTATATTTTGTGGATATCAAGATAATTGAGGAGGAGAAATGTATTCTCCTAATATGTTCTCTGCCAAACTCCTGAGATAGATTAGTCATGTCTATAGGGATTAATTCAACCACATTAGTTCTAGAGGATGTGGTTGCATCTCTACTATCAAAAGAAATGAAAAGGAAGAACATGGAAGGATCGACCAAAGATGCATTAGTGGTGAGAGGTTGACCAATTGACAAAGATAAAGGAAAAATTTGTTGTAGAAATTCCAAGTCGAAGGGTAGATCTAAATCCCTTGTTTAGTTGATGAGAAGATGATGGAAATGTGGTAAATCTAGACATTTCAAAAGGGACTTCAAGTCAAAGGAAATGGAAGTCAGTATAGGAACTAATGCCAAACAGTCAACTAATAGAAATATTACTCTAGATAAGGGAGGCGATGTGTACTTGGTGTCGACCAATACATAGTCGGATCAATATTTTTGGTTGATAGACTTAGGAGCATCCTATCATATGAAACCACATAGAGAATGGTTCTGCGAATATGAATGATTTGAAGGAGGAGATGTGTTCTTGAGGGACGACTCGACAACCAGAATTTTTAGATGAGGAAGAGTCTGATTGACACTGTAGGATGGGAGGACTAGAACCCTTCTAGGTGTGCTACATATTATGGTTTTGGAAAGAATCTTGATATCTGTTAGCAAGCTGAGTGATGTAGGAGTGCACACTCTATTTCAGAAGGATATGTGCAATATGGTCAGAGGTGTGATGGTATTAATGAAAGGAGTTCAGATTGGAAACCTATACAAGTTGTTAGAGAATGTCAAATCTATTGGATGCATCAACATTGATGTTCCCGAAGTTGACTTTATTTCGACCCGACTCGACTAAACTTGGGCTAAGTCAGTTCAAACCAACTTGACAAGTCTTCATCAAGTCGAACCAACCATGCCATGGCACGAGAGGATGGGACACATTGGAGAAAAAGGACTTCGCGCTATGAGAAATAAAGGTATGGTAGAATATTTTCTTGAATTTAATTTAGAAGTCGAATTTTGTGAGCATTGTATATATGGAAAACAAAGTCGGGTGAGGTTCCCATCTGGAGTGACAAGGGAAAAGGAGATTCTAGAATTGGTTCATAGTGATGTGTTTGGCCCTATTTCAATGCCTTCACTTGGTGGATCCCTGTATCATGGTTTCTTCATAGATGATTTTTCTAGGAAGACATGGATATATTTCATGAGGAAGAAATCAAAGGTTTTCGATAAATTCAAAGAGTTTAAGTCTCTTGTAGGAAACCATACATGAGATAAGAATATTACGTTCAGGGATGATTTTAAGGATGGAAATTTATTTTAAAATGTAGAAACCTTGGCGAATCTTACTAATCCTTCATATGCCAACTATAAATGTTTGGCGATATTTTTGTAAAAATATTCAAATTTCTAATGATTTTATATAGTTTTTATAAAATTTTGTCGATTTTGAAGGTAAAATAATTTTATCCTATAGAATCTAGGTGAATCATTTTTAAAATAGCGAATTTCATTTTTGGAAAAACCATGGAAAATTAGCCCATGAGTGAAATTTAGACCCTAAAATCATCCATGAGGTGTTGAGAACTAACAACAGTGGTGAGTTTTATGGAAATAGATTTGAGCAGTTCTATAAGCAGTGTGGAACAACGTGCCAAAATAACATACCATATACCCCACAAAATAATGGAGTCCCCTAGAGAATGAATAGAACGTTGATGGACAAGGAAAAGAGCATGCTCAGTGGTGTTGGGCTCACAAAATAATTATAGGCAAAGGCAGTTGATACTGCAAAATATCTGGTGAATATGTCTCCTTTGTTGACACAAGTCGACATGACATCACATAAGGTATGGTATTGTAAGAAGCCTTCTGTTTCACATCTCAAAGTATTTGGTTGTGATGCATTTGTGCATGTTCCTAAGGAAAATAGGTGAAAGTTGGACAAGAAGATAGTCAAGTATATTTTCATTGGATACAAAGAAGAAAGGAAAGGATATAAGCTATGAGATCCTACATCAAGGAAAATAGTGTACATTCGAGATGTGTTCTTCAGAGAAGTCGAAAGGAAGTCTGAGTATGAAGTGATAGTTAAAATAGAGAATGATTCAGAGAAGGTGTGGTTTGAACTAAGGAACAAAGAAGAAGATGATTCATATGAGTCAACTGAATCAGATGAACATGTGTAATTGTTATCCCCATTTTGTGGGATAACTAAGGAGATGATGTCTCTAGGTCCTCAAGTTGCAGATATGGAGTGACAAGAGACCACATGAGTAGCAATGTCCACTTGCACATACATAAGCTCACTCTATCACCACATTATGATCCATTTCTAGCACATCCACCACACCAACTAGCTTATAGAAGGAATATGGGTCTTTCTCCATACGATACAAGTCATCTATTGTGGTAGGTAATCACCCTAATATTTAAGGTAATTAAACATGTTGTATTTAATTTTATTTTGATTATAGAATGCCTGCTTGAACAATATTCTTTTGACCCTATTTCACCTTAGTGAGTGTCATAGATTTCCTAGTAAGTGGAAAACCTTTGGGGAATGTTTGAAACTAGGAGTCCCTTGAGGGGTTATTGTACCATAATAGACCATACTTACCACTTTCCTCTCATTACATTCTCGTCATATTGTCCTCTTCTGAGCCTTTTGAATTTAGTGACCCAATAAGGGCATGTACCCTGTTTCATGGGAAGAAGAGGTTGAAGGCCCAAAGGGTTTTTTGTTGGCTAAAAAGATAAAAGCATAAATATAGACCTTCCAAATGCTTCGCCTAGGGATCCTTGAGAAAGAAATGAAATGCTTATCTATAATAAATGATGGACCTACAAAGATAAATGATAGTGAACTCTTAAAGGGCTAGTTGGAGGATGGGAGGTATCATCACGAGACGACCTGTCATGATCATATGTATTTAGTGGTATGACATTACCATCATCTGATCACCAAGCCAGGATAATGGATCTCAGTTACACAACTAAGAGAAAGGGGGTCTCATCATGATCCAACATTCTCATTTTTGCAAGTTATTTGTGAATGACATTGTCATTATCTAAACACCAATCTAGGACAATGACCTTCAACTTGTTCTTTAAAACATGAAATAAATATAAGAAGAAAGAATGGAAGGAGGATGGGTTGGGAAAAATTCCATAGCAAATGAAGGTGACACACACCCTCTAAAAAGGAACCCATAAATGAGATAATATGATCCCTTGTATGTCATGAAACTCATCAACCTATGAAGTATACACCCCCTCAACCTCATCATCCACTAGATGACTTTGAAAGGCCATCCTTGGGAGAATCCCCTACTTGAGGGTTTTGGTCTACCCAATAGGACCTTTATGACACCCCTCCCATACTTAAACTTGGTCAATCGTATAGGGTTTTTGAGCATTTGTTTAATTTGATAAGGTAGTTTTGAATGCACATGTTTAGGTTCCTTTCTTATTAGATGTGGTTTACACTTGTCATGATATATTTGACTTAAGATATTTGGAGGGAATACCCTTTTGTTTTACAGGACCTTGCTTGGTGGCCATTTTTGGGAGAACAAGCCTAGCTTGGGATTCCATGGGGAAAGGAGCCCATAGGTTGGATTTTGTAGGCTGACATGTCGGATCATAGAGACATGAATTTGGAGGCTTATATGGCATCATGGAAGACCTTATCCAACCTCTATTACCCAAACAACTTGCTTAGGAGGGGAAAACAATCACCTTTTGAGGCTTGACGTCATGCTTGAGGAGGTTTTGTGGTGATGGAGTTATTTCACATTGACAATTAGCATATTTTGACCATAGGAGGCATGGATTGACCCTAGCACATGATGAGGAGGCTCAGGGAGCCCCAACTACCTCCATTTTCCTCTCCAACTACTTGTTCAAGTGGTCAAAACATCCCCTAAAGGGGTGACATCATCTCATTTTTAGGGTTTCTATTATGTTAAAGTGAAAATTAAATATCATTATTTGATGCAAGGGGTGAGATAAGGGTTTTTGACCCCTTATCTTATGTTTTATCCTTGATAGGTGGACAAACTATTTTTTAAGGTTTTTGTATAAATATAGATCATGTGAATCTCATTTCATAACATATCTCTCCCATTGTGAGAGGCTAAGGATTGAAATTTTCTCTAACTTCAATATTTTCTCTCTTGTGCTATGGTATGGTGTTATATTTGTTTATTGGCTACATGATAATGATGCACTAGCTTATGGAGGTCATTTCTATCTCTTTACGGTGGTTTCTCTTGGCATGTTAAGAATTTATCTTATTGAAACTTGAATTTGGTAAATGCTACACTTGATTTTATTTTCTTTGTTCAAAGTTCAAGGTTATTTGACAAGTTAAGTAGGGAATATAAGGGCATACAAACCTACCTAGCTCCACCATAATCTATCATAGAAATATGTTTTGCAAGGGTTTTCTAAGGAAGTATAAGGGAATACACTCGATATCCTAAACCCTAGCTAGGATACTTGCTTTGGGGAATAAAAGGATTTATACCCCCAATGAGGTAGTACATATAGCTCTCTATATTGTGACCCCATTAACCCATTAATCAAAGGCACTAGTCATTTCATTGGAGAAACAAAATATTGCATTGATAAACGTGAAAAGTCAAGGTATTCAAGTCTCTCATTTGGATATTATTCTTTGATACTTAGGCTATATTTACTGATGTTACAAAACTAACCTATAGTCACTAGGGTTGAAAAACAACTAACCTTATAACCCTAGGAAGCCTCCAAACTAACCCTAGGAACTAGCTATAATTTCTCCCTAAAAAACTACTAACCCTAGCACACGTTTTAGGCTAATTAGGAGTAATTTTTATTTGTTACCTTTGTTGATATTTAGCTTGTTTTTCTATAGCCACTGAGGATGTTAGCCTTTGTTGTAGATTTGTTATTTTACAGTCACACTATCATGCTAAAGTCACAACTTTTATTGTTGAATTGATGTTATTTCTTTGTTAGTTTATTTATCACATTTATCCTCTTGACATTTGGCATCTTATATAGCAACTTCATTATATTTTCTTGCCAATATATATTTATGTTTACTACTTTTATTAGGGAAAACAAGATGAACTCGCTTTTCCACTTGATATATTGCATTGTATACTTGGTTTTCATTGTGTCTTGGGAATTTAATTTCTCTTTATAGGCCATTCAAGGCTTTGGCAAACTCAAACAACCCTCAAGACTCATCACCAAGTTCCCTTTTCCATCTAACAATGTAACCGACCCAAATTTTCATACAATGTTTTTTTTGCTAGGATGATCTATGAAAGGCTTAGGTAAATTACTTACCTTAAAATTATACATGTAGTTCTAAATGTTTATATATCTCACTAATATATTGACCTTATATTCAATAGTTCACTTACAACAATTATTAAAAATATTATTGCCTTACCAAAAATGAATTTCCTCTTTAGTGCTATATGCATTCAACACCATATTTTTTTGTTAAAATTGAAACAAGGTTTAAACCTTAGGTATGAGCCACCACGGAATTGAATAAGTCATGACATGAAATGTGGAAGGGGAAATGATATAAGGGTGTACTTGAAGGTAAGAACACAATGCTTCCTATGAAAGGTGTAATGCATCGTCTAGTACATGAATTAATGAGATATTTAATTCATTATATAGTCCTTTGAGCGTTTGGAGTTATGAGGAAAATAACGTGTCTGCTTCTTGAGCACTCAGGCACAACCTAGGCCGGTTAAGCTTTCCTAATGACCAATGGGATTACTCCTCTATCCTAATTGTCACATGTCTTAGAAGTAGAAATAGTTGTATACAAATGAAAATGGGATTGAGGATCCTTTCCGAGTATCATTTTCAACATCATTTTCAACATTCAATTCTATCACTTACCTCCAAGATTTGTTCCTCGTTAGTTTTATCAGTACTCTATAAAAGAAAGGTTATGTTATTTTGGTGGAAACCTCGTCGGATAGTGTATTCAAATTATTGTATGGCCTTCTGCATATATGTACCTCTTTTTCCACACTTATTTATTCCCATGGCAGTGAAATTAATGAGGTGGACAAGTCTATTATCGCTGAAGGTAATAACTTAATATCGTACTATGTACTTGATATCACATTCATGCATGTATACGAGTGTTATCCCTGATTTTGTTTCATTGAATGCTTTTGTAAAATTCAAGATCTGGTTAAAAACAAATTAGAACCAACCTATAGAGAATAGGGTTTTTCCTAAGGGAGACTACTAATAAAAACTACATTTTGTCTTGAGTTTTGTCCAAGATATTCCGTTGAAATATGGATGGAAACTAGCTTGTAATCTTCTGGGAATTGTTTTGTAGCCGGATTTTTATTAGCACACGTAGCCTCTCCAAGACTATATCCATATTTTAGAAAAAATCTCAGCCAACTACCTCTTCTATATCATGAGACCCCTTGGTTTTCTATAGTGTCAATACCTTTGACAATGTTTTTCTTAAAATCTATACTATACTGTGTATTCTGTAATTTACCCTAAGTTTATCAAGTTTGTGTAATCCTTTTGGAGGAAAATTTCATAATTGTTTTGGTAGTTTCGTTCGACCTTCTTTTCTAAATAATCATTATAGTGTCGTAATATTTTGTGTCAAGAGTTTTTACAGTGTACACGTCAAGATAAATTTGATTTTATTTTAATCATGTTGTAGTATATAAATCAACATAAACTATTCTTTGTATTACAGAAATGGTATGGCACCATTCATATTGTACTTCGTTCGGCATGCTTGAAATATGAATAAAAAAACTCATGCTTATTTATTTTGTTTACTTGTAACATCCAATTTATCTTATGCAGTTTCAATCTAATGATGGGTTCCTTTATTTTTCAAGGGAAACACATCATACTGCTTAACACCTCTTATTCAATGCGTTGGTGATACCTCAAATCCAATTCATCTTACTGAGGAAGGTACAGGTACCAACAATTTATTTTAAGAGAAAGAAAATAATAATACCTTTTTGAATTCACCTCACATAGTAATGTTTCTCAAATATTTCCATTTATTCTTTTCCATAGGAAGGTATTTTAGTGGAATTGAAATTTCTACAGATTTTCAGATAAGTATTACGATTTGTTTTTGCTAAGTTCTTTGTTGTATAAGGTTTTTGGATAGAATTCCCATACTGATATTTTTATCCTTGTTATCCCCTACCCTAGGGATAACTAAGGATATCATGTCTCGAGGCCCACAGGTCCTATACATGGAGTGCTGAGAGACGAATGACTTGAGCATGGCCTCGAAGGGCCCCTCTTTTCTTCAGTTCAACCCATTTATCAACATCAACAATATCCATCCCACCAGCCTGGTCCTGAAGTAGAAGTAAGTATTGATCCATGAGGTAATGAGTCCTGGTATCATGGTATGTGTCACTCTGATTCTTAAAGAAATTGAATATGTTTCATTGAATTCTTCTTCATTTCATAACATTTGCTTGGAAATTATGCTCTTTGACTTATTCATACCTAGAAGGGTGACATGATTCCCTAGTAAGTTGATCTCCCTTTAAGATGGGTTTCCACTAGGTGGGTCTGTGAAAGGTCATATTATGTTCCCTCCATACTTACCACTTTCCATAGTTTTTCCTCTCACCTCCCCCCTACCTTTATTCAGGCATTGGGATTGTCAAAACTAGGAAGGGTTGTACCTTTCCTTGTGGGAAGAAGGGGATGAAGGCTCAGAGGGTAAAAGTAGCTGGAAAGAGTTAAAAACCAATATTGAAACCTCTGATATGCTTCACCCAGGGATTCCCGAGAAAGAAGTAAAAAGATTCTCAGTAAGAAAAGGGAACCTATAAGATAAATAAACACTCAAGGCACTAGTTGGTGTATAATATGTCTCATCACAAGCCAACCTATTATGACCATGGGAATGTAGTGGTATGACACTAGAACCTATCTGGTCACCAAACCATGGAAGTGGCTCTTGGTGGCATATCCAAGAGAAATGGGGTGTCATCACGAGCCATCCTTCTCATTTCCTTGAAATGTTTGTGGATAATGTTGTCACCTTTGGTCACCAAGCTAGGACAATGTCCCTCAACTCTTACCTTGAAGCACAAAAGAAAATATCAAAAGATTATAAAGCTAAGAGTAAAAGGTAGTAAATGGGATAGGAAAAAATGGCATCTATGATAAGGTGCAACTCACCCTTTACAAAGGAACCCATAGGTAAGACTTAAATTTGTCTGTTATCACTGTACCCCATGCCCAAAAACTTATACCACACCACCTCATACACTTACATGACCTGGATTGGTTCTCACCTGGGAAACACCCCAAACTTAAGGAGGATTAGCCATATAGGACACCCTGAGACCTTCTCCAAACTTGACTTGTTAATTTCCATAACGTCTTTGAGCATTTGTCTGGGTAAAGGGGGGTTTGATGCACATGTTTGGGTAATTTGATTATTGGATGTGATTTAAATGTAATGATCCCTATGACTTATCAACCCCTTGAGGGTGTACTTGTTGTTACTACAGGAAATTCCCCTATGGATAGGTACATGTGAGGGAATGATTCGCTCGGACCTTCATGGAGGCTTAAAGCCCACAAATGGATGTTGTAACCCCAGCTAGGGGCAAGAAGACATCAGGGATTTCCACAGGGAATAAAGAAGGAAATCACCTTGGAGGCACCTTGACAGAACTAGACGTAGGGGGATCTTTCTCTTCCACATGGACGCTGGCCTTTGAAATCCCATGACATCACCATCATGACCCTGGATATCATCGAGAGCTAGGATCTACATTTTGGGGGAAATTGTGATTTGGGTGGCACGTGTGGGCATCATCTAGGGCCTTTGGAGGCCAAACGTTTTTCATCCTGAGCCTAATGTTCCACCTTAGGGGATCAATGTCACCCTAGAAGGGCATGACATCAAACCTGAAGATGTTTTTAGATGTTAATTAATTTTATTTATGTCTAAATTGAATTTATTTGTAAATTGGCCAGGTCAGCCTTTATTTGACCTAAAATTAATTAAAGGTCACCAATTTTGTATAAATAGAGATAAATTACTCTCATTTTTCATCATAACTCATCACACAACAAGTGTGGTCTGAAATTTGCACCCTATTTGGGAGTTCTTGGCTGAAATAGTGAGGCACACTTGTCTTGGAGGCTAAATTTTGCAACTTGAATCATTTCTTGGTGAAGTTACTTGGCAATCTAGGGTTTTATTGCTTGATTATTCTTGGTGAAGTAAGTAAATCTGAAATTTTCGTTTCATTCTTGAATGGTTATGGTATATTTTTTTATTCATGTTAAATATTATGAAATTGCTTGCTTGAAAAACCATAGGAGTAAAGGACTTAAGATACTACTTCTTTTCTCTTCATTTGCTAGACTTTACTAAAGTGATATGACCTAGATAAACTTCTAAATCCATAAAATAATAGCACTTTAGAAGATGTTATCTAGTTGTTGTTTCTTTCAATATCTTTCAATAGTCAAAAGAGGAGGAAGGCTCTAGGGCCTAGAAGTACCTACTCTCTAGTAGCTCATTCCCCTAAAGTTTAGATCTTGGAAGACTTACAGTGCTAAATCTTTTAAGATCCTTTCTTCACTTAGGCAAATATAATAATTGTTGTTACTAGTTCCAAGTGAAACCCACCACCTATTGACTCCATCACCCCATAAAGGCACTTGTACACTTGCTTTAGTGAATGATTGATCAAACAAACACTCAAACTCTTTTCCTTGAAGCTTTTTCTAACTTCTACTAACTCTAAACTAGACTAATTCACTAGTTAACTTGCTGTTGTTGCAAATCACTACTACAACCATACTAATCTACATTTTTTTGTTGCATACACCTACATAACTTGCATTTAACCCACTCAAAAATTTCTTGTGATAATTTCCAAACAATTTACTTGATAAATGCTAAGTTTCCATGATATTTTCTTGCAATTCTAAGCACTAATACTTGTTTTTGTTACAAAAGATTTCTACAACCATCTAACTGCAGAAAATTCTCTGCAAAATGGACATTTAATGCTATCTAGAGATTGAAGAAAATTCTTGTGACAATTGATTATCATTTTGATGAGTTAAAGCTACCTTTTCCTTGTCTTTTCAAGCAATTCCAAGGCATATTTCTTGCAGTTGTTATAAAACACTTAGTGATGTTGTAAACTTTCATATTGCTGCAACTTTATATCATCAATCTTATATTTCAAAGGTTCATGGTCTTATGAAGCACTAACATCATTTTGTACTTGAAATATGCCATATATTTTCTTTTTTGTCTTGTTCTGGGTAGGTACACTTCATATTCACATTTTCTTCATCTCTCAAAGACATAAAGAACCTTTGAACTTGGGTGACTAGTGAGAGGGGGTGATTCTTGCATCCTTGCTTTAGTTTCATCAGCCCTTTAGGTCACAAGGGACGTCTCCCTTGGGGTAATCTTGATATAATCCTAAACAAAAAGGGGTTTTCTATTAAGGTGACAGTGATAGGTCACCCCCTTGTTACGCCAATCTTTCCTCACTTGCCTTGGGATTTGGGAAAGTAAAGATAGTGCGATAACATTTTTGGCATCGTTGTTGGGGAGCATCGAGTAAATTTTCCTAGAATGACACTTTTTTTGTAAGAATTTATCCAAAGCCTTTACTTCACAAAGCTTATCTGGCAACTCCACTGAGGATGATTCCCTCTTTTCCCTTTGATGATCCCTAGAAGGATTATCTGCTGACTCCACTAATGACAAATCCAACCATAGCTTCTCGATCAGACCCAGGTAATTTTAAACCCTTAGATATGAGTGAAATTTTGGGTTACCCTCGACAAATTCCTCCAAGGTATGAAAATTGGCTCCCTAGATTCACTCGTAATGATGGGGTTAGGGCCAAATATAACATGGATAATTTTTGGGCTTTCTTTCAAATCCACCGTATCAGTGATGATGATGAAGATTTGGATATGATTTTTTTCTCTACCACTCTTCGTGGTAATGCTAGGAAATGGTATGATGATCTCACTAATTCTAGCATCACATCTATGGACCAGTTAGAAAAAACCTTTCTCGAGAAATGGGGTATTAAATTAGAATATATCCACATGCTAATAAAAATACTCGAGTACATGAAGCAAAATAAGAATGAGACTGTCAAAGAATTGCATACTAGGTTCGATAATTTGCTACAACAAATTCCTAGAAGCCATTGTCTTGAAGGCAGGTACCTCGCTTACCTCTACACCAATGCACTCTTAGTGCATTTAGGATTTCTCCTCGGTAAAACGAGGCCAAGAAAAATCCAAGAAGCTTATCACATGGCTATACAAATCGAGGAAAATATCTCCTTATTCAAGGAAGACCACCTCTTTACTCCAGGAATCAAAGTTGATTACCCCAAAGATACCCCATAAACTCTTAGTATGGAGAGATTAGTTTCCCTTGAGATCTTTGTTAGTAAATTCTAGGAAATAAGGGAACAAGACATTGATCAACAAGAGTTTGAGGAGAAGTATCTTGATGAAGGTTACCAATCCCATGGAAAAGAACAGGAATTTAGTCATTCTTCTAATAAAGATAATGAGGACCTGGTTGAAGAGAGTGAGAGCCTAAAGATATTAAACATGATGATTAATTATTAATGTGTTTTCCTCCCTCTAATGAAACCATCCCAAATACTTTTCCTCCTTCACAAGAAGAAGATGACGAGGTTAGTCATTTTCCTTTTCAGGTTTTTGATCATACCTTATTCTATGATTCAGAAGGTGAAGAAGAAAGGGAACCCTTGGAGGAGCTAGACCCTCCATATTATGAAGTTGAATATGTAAGGGAAAGTCATCAAGACGAGGAACTAATTCTTGCTCGTCTATTTGTTGAAGTTATCTGAATCTCCGAAGCTCCTGCATAGGAAGAAGTGAATACGGTGAGTTATTTTCCTTTCGAAGATTTTGATGATGCCTTATTTTGTGATTTGGAAAGAAAATAAGTATTAGAGGAGCCTTGGATGCTTTAATCCCTTCATGTTATGACGAAGTAAATGACATGGTTAATAATATTGAAGAGTTCATACATGTTGGGAAACATAAATGAGATGTAATTGGTTATGATGGGGATCATATTTATGACATTGAGGATCATTTACAAATGGTACCTTTACAACTATCATATCAGGTCACTACTGATTCTGACATTTGGCAACAAGGAAATGATATAGTTACAGACATCTCCAAGGGTGACCTAGATCTATGCTCTCCTGATGATCTTTGGTCATACCTTGAGGATTTTGATGAGTATCCCTTTGAGAACTTGGATTTATTTTATGAAGAATATTATCAACCACCATTGTTCTCATATATTGATAAATGCGAGGAAATTTCTCACCCAAAGTAGGGTACTTGTGACAAGGTTTTCCAATTACCTTCGACTTATTTACCTCGCTATGTCACTAAGGGTGTAGTTGGGAAACATGTCCCTTGTCTTGAGTTTTCTCCGAGGAAATTATTTCTTTTAGAATTCAAGGGTAGGTTGAATACCTTAAGAAGAAGTTTATTATGTTAGTCTTCATATTTCCCTTAGAAAATTTCCAATTATCCTCTAGGTTATTTCTAGTCCTTTCCCATACCTCAGGATGTGATGACGTCTAAGGTAGCCAACCTTCAGACTCTTTGAGTCAGTATTTTGAGCCCTTGATTTTTCACGATCCCTTTCTAAGATGGATTGAGAACTTTCCTAGAAGTGTGACTTGGCATATTTTTGTCCCTCCCTCCCGCCTCCATGAGGTAGACTTTACGATTTCTGATGATGTGATACATGTTCTAACTCGTGTTATTTTTGTGCTTGACTTGCCATTGTTTTGGTTTATGATGAAGCACATAGGGTAGTATTATGGGATATTGCTAGGATGCTTTAATTGTTTATTTGAATACACCTAACATTCAACCAACATGTAATTAGAGGTAGGTAGAAATTTTCATCCATTGTATATACCATCTGCATATCATGTTATCATAATTATAGTTTCATTTTCATATTGCATTCTTCCAATATGTATATATGCATGCTCATGATCATATGTTAGATTTGAGATGCTCTTTATTTTATCACCACCCTAAGGATTACTAATACATTTTTTTGACATTTAGTAGGCACAGGTCATACCATATATGTTGAGGTTCTCATGCACTCTATGGTGAGCACATGTCACCGAGTCAGAGCCAAATGTTATCCCATACCCTGGGGATAACTAAGGAAATCATGTCTTGAGGCCCACATGTCCTATACATGGAGTGCCGAGAGTTGGATGACTTGAGCATGGCCTTGAAGGGCCCCTCTTTTCTTTAGTACATCCCATTTATTAGCAACAGTAGTATCCATCCCACCAGCCTAGTCCTAAAGTAGAAGTAAGTCTTTCTCCATGAGGTAAAGAGTCCAGGTATTATGGTATGTGTCACTCTGATTCTTAAAGAACTTGAATATTTTTCATTGGATTCTCCCTCATTTCATAGCGTTTCTTGGAAATTATGCTCTTTGACTCTTTCATACCTGGAAGGGTGACATGATGTTCTAGTAAGTTTATCTCCCTTTAAGATGGTTTTCCACTAGGTGGGTTTGTGAAAGGTCATTGTTCATTCCCTCCATACTTACCACTTTCCATATTTTTTCCTCTCACCTCCCCCCTACCTTTGTTCGGGCATTGGGATTGGCCACACTAGGAAGGGTTGTACCTTTCCTTGTGGTAAGAAGGGGCTAAAGGCCCATAGGGTAAAAGTAGCTGGCAAGAGTTAAAAGCCAATATTGAAACCTTTGATATTCTTCACCGAGGGATTCCCAAGAAAGTAGTAAAACGCTTCTCATTAATAAAATGGAACCTATAAGATAAATAAACACTCAAGGTACTAGTTGGTCGATAGGAGGTCTCATCACGAGTTGGCCTATTATGACAATGGGAAAGTAGTGATATGAAACTACCACCTATCTGGCCACCAAACCAGGGTAGTGTCTCTTGGTGGCATAACCAAGAGAAATGTGGTCTCATCACGAGCCAACCTTCTCATCTCCTTGAAATGTTTGTGGATAACGCTCTCACGTCTGGTCACCAAGCCAAGATAGTGTCCCTCAACTCTTCCCTTGAAGCACAAAAGCAAAATATCAAAATATAGTAAAGCTAAGAGTAAACAACAATAAATTGGCTTGGAAAAAATGACATTTATGACAAGGTGCATCTCGCCCTCTACAAAGGAACTGTTAGAAAAAAAGGATCACAGAGCAATAAACTAAAACAAATGCAAAAATAAAACATAGAAGATACACAATACAATAGAGACACAAAAATACGTGGTTCACCAAGTGTGGGCTACATCCACTAGAGAAATTGTCAGGTCCTTCCTTTATTATTATCCATCAAATGAAGAGATACAACCTATAGCACACCTGTTGTAACTTCCTCTTCTTTCTCTCACAATATCCTCTCTCAAAATACAATATTCACCATGATACATAACCTCAATACATTACCCTCATAAAAGAGGGTTTCCTTCTAGGGAAAAATACCCTAACATAACTTCTATCGTCATATCTGCGACATTATAATGAACGGTCTATATTTACAATGAAATTACAATATACATTTAAGAGGTAATTTTTCCTTCGGGGACTTTGCCCTCGAACCCCCGTAGAGGGGTTAAAACTCCTCTGCACTCCCCCGCGTGGAGGAGTGTACATTATTTCAAGGTGTAAAGTATTCATGGGGTATAAACACAGTTGAAAACAAAGACCTCTAAATAAGGAAGATAATCAGGCTCCACAACCAACAAGCACCCACATGTAAGACTTACATTTTCATGTTATCACTGCACCCCATGACAAAACACTTACCCCATGCCACCTCATACACTTGCATCACCTGGATTGGCTTTCTCCTAGAAAACACCCCAAACTTAAGGAGGATTATCCCAATAGGACACCCTGAGACCTTCTTGAAAATTGACTTGTTAAATTGCATAATGTCTTTGAGAATTTGTTTGGGTAAACGAGGGTTTGATGCACATGCTTGGGTAATTTGATTATTGGATGTGATTTACATGTTATGATCCTTGTGACTTATGAACCCCTAAAGGGTGTATTTGTTGTTGTTGCGGGACCTTTCCTGTTGGACAGGTACACATGAGGGAATGATTAGCTCGGACCTCATTGGGGATTAAAGACCATAGATGGATGTTGTAACCCCAACCAGGGGCAAGAATACATCAAAGATTTTCACTAGGAAGAAAGAAGGACATCACCTTAGAGGCATCCTCACAGACCTAGACCCAGGGGATCTTTCTCTTCCAGATGAACGTTGACCTTTGAAATCCCAGGACGTCATTATCATGACCCTGGATTTCATCGAGAGCTAGGGTCTACATTGTGGGAGAAGTTGTGAGCTGGGTGGCACGCATGGGAATTATCTAGGGCCTTTGGAGGCAAAATGTTCTACAACATGAGCCCAACGTTCCACCTTAGGGGATCAACGTCACCCTAGAAGGGCATGACATCACCCTTGAAGATGTTTTTAGATGTTAACTAATTTTATTTATGTCTAAATTGAATTTATTTGTAAATTCGCCAGGTCAGCCTTTATTTGACCTAAAATTAATTAAAGGTCACCTGTTTTGTATAAATAGAGATAAAGTACTCTCATTTTTCATCATAACTCATCACACAACAAGTGTGGTCTGAAATTTGCACCCTATTTGGGAGTTCTTTGCTGAAATAGTGAGTCGCACTTGTCTCAGAGGATAAAGTTTGCAACTTGGATAATTTCTTGGTGAAGTTACTTGGCAATCTAGGTTTTTATTGCTTGATTATTCTTGGTGAAGTAAGTAAATATGAAATTTTCATTTCATTCTTGAATGGTTATGGTATATTTTTTATCCAAAAGGATCTAGAGAGGCCTAAGGATAATTCAAAATTCTCAGAAGTTCCTCAGGAAGCTCAGGGTGGCCTCAGCAGGTGGAGAAAGGGAAAAAAATTCAAAGTCCTCAAAACTCAACAAAATTGGCATCATTGAAAAGAGCGCATCACAAGATTTCAAACGACGTAAATTGTTCGTCAAACTGAGTTACAGATCGAAAGATATTCACAGTTGAAGTTTTGGTCAACCTAGCCCAGTCAACAGGGATGAGTCAACATCCATACTAGTGACGTCAACATTAGTAATGTTGATGTCAACATCAATACAAATTATTTCATCATCTGTATAGGGTATGTGGCATAATCAACGATCGACATGTGACATGATGACATCAACATGATGATGTGGCAACCCCAGAGGCTGCCATGTGTCACCCATTTTTGGCATTTTATGATTGGTATGTGGACCAATGGAAAAGTGCCACGTGGTATTCCATATAGTCATGTGGAAGGCCATACAGGATATGGTAGACACGTGGCATCCATACAACCATCTGGCAGGTGACGTGGCAAGAGGACCATGCAGGAGGTGACGTGGGCCAATGAATGGCCGCCATGTGGCCCTGTCATGGGATACCATGTGGTAGCGGGAAAATTCCCAATGAGGGATAGTAACCAAAATTGCAAAATTAAAAATGGCCTGATCCACCAAATTTGGCGGAGGTTCCACCAAATCTTGTGGTTGATCCCGCTATATCCGGCTTCACCAGGTAAATGACAGAATTCCACTATATTCAAATCACAACTTTGGCATATCCTTCAGGTTTGGAAATGATCTTGGTGGTTAGCGCCACCATGTAATTTAGTTTTAACTATTATCCAAAAGGGGGAGGCCCACGGGTTTGACCCCGAGACCTCCCCAACCACCAAGATTTTAATAACATCCACCAACCATTAGGCCAACGGACCACTTTTCTAACTCCTCTCGCATTTTTATTTAAAAATGGAATTTCTCCAATGCATGGGGTGAGAGGCAGGGCGCACGATGGTACATACAAGCACATTTTACAAGGAAATTTTTGATGAATTAATTTAAAGTTGTAGGCACGTAAATTTAGACTAGATTTATCTTCGGCCTGTAAGTGCCAAAGTCAGATTGAGGTGTGGAGAAATCCATTTTTGGGTAATTGGAGGTCACGAGTTGAATGGTGTTGTCTATTTTCTGATCTGAGCAAAACTTTTGCAGCTTAATTCCAAAATGAGGTATACTTATGTATTTTTCCAAAATCTTTTGATAAGTTAATAAAAAGGCCTACCCATTTGAGAGCAGGACCCAGAGACGTAGTCCATCAGGGACAAACTCTGTTATCAAGTTTTTGTGTTCAGATTTGATGCTTATGTCTCTTTATTGTTGAGCTTTTCCTTCTTTATGGTTCACTTCAATCTATGCTCATTTAATACAATTCTTTAATAAGTCACATCGATGAAAAGATCCTGGATCATGTTGGTATTAGAGCAGTCATCTTTGACTTGAATTGTTGAGTGTGAATGCTTACTAGGGCCAAGCATAATCATGGTGAAGGAACACTTAAGACTTTCAACCCAAAGATTGGTCGTGCATATCGAAGGAAGAAAATAGATGAAGAGGAAAAGTGTGATGAATAGGAGAAAAACTTACATATGGTCTTCTATCACATGTCAGAAATGGTCGAGCGAATGTATGGAGAATACGAGAAGAGGATGAAAAAGAAAGAGAAGAAAAAAGAATCACAAGAAGATGGAAATGCTTCAGTGAACCAAGGGGCTCGAGGAGACCCTCCTGAGCCTCCATATTCACCATAAAGTTCTAGGTATTCTTCCTCTGATCATTCTCATCATTCTAATGTTAATCATAAATCCTCTTTTAAGAAGCCATTATTAAATCTTGATGTAAATTTTTATTTACCTATGTTTAATGGATATCCTAATCCTACAAAGCTAGACAATTGGATGCGACGAGTTGAAGTATATTTCCGTGTACAATAGATTTATGAAGAGGAAGTAAAAGTGCAATTATCCTCTCTTTGGTTGCAAGGAACTGCTCTCGTATGGTGGGAGAGCAAGCTTCATGACATAAGTAAGTGTGGTAATCTTCTTTCTTCATGGTCAAAATTTAAATCAACAATAAGGAAGAAATTTTATTCATTGGGTTATTTACATAAAGCAATGATGGAATGGAAAAATTTAAGACAAAGTAAAGGTCAAATAGTACAAAGTTTCACAGAAGAATTTAGGAAGAAATCACTTGCACTAAACATTCCTTTAGATTCTTATGAAACTTTAATGAAGTATATTGGCACACTTCATAGTTATATTCATCATAATCTACTGTTTTTTAACCCCACTAGTCATGACGAAGTTTGTGTGCAAGTCACTCACCTTGAAAACAAAGGAAAGAATGTTCAAGACGATCCCACAAAGAATCCTTACAAGTTCCCACATAATCATTTTAAAGGAAAGTTTAAAAGAAAGGACAAAAAGACCGACACTACAAATATAGGAGAAGGAATCCATCTTGCACTCATTGCAAGAAGGATGAACACGATGATGAGCATTGCTGGAAACTACATCCAGAGAAGAGACTAAAGCCGTTCGGTGGAAAGGGGAAGACAAATACTGTTGCTACAGTGCAAAAAGATCTTGGTTCTGATTCAAGAGATGAGGAAAAGATCATAGCGGTTGGAGTATAAGGTAAATATCCCCTTCATGCTAGTTCAAGTTCCACTAATGAATCTGATGATGATCAAAGAAACAAGAGTGGATTATTTCACATAAGGGTTGTATCTAAGCATACTAAGATTGATACTTTTTTTGATATGGGTTCCCAAGTTAACTTAATATCTGAGACACTTGTCAAAAAAATTGGTCTTGAAACAAACCACATCCAAAGCCTTATCCTCTTGGTTGGGTATGCGACAAAGCAAAACTTAATGTCACCAAGCAGTGTAGGGTTAGATTTGCTATTTCTTCAAAATTGGTTGATGAAGTTGATTTGGATGTTTTTTCACTTGATATATGTGGCATAGTGTTGAGGATTCCATATCTTTATGATAGAAAAGAAGTCTTCTTTCGTCATGAGAAAAAATATCACCTTACTAAAGGAGGAGTGGAGTACATTGTTAGAGCCCACAACATGAAGGTTAACACAACACTTGTTAGTCCACGATAGATGAAAAGACTCATAAACACTAATAAGAGATACGTACTCATGGTTGTAAGAGAAAAGGATGTTGGAATATCTGACGCCTTCCAAGGATGTGATCCTTCCCATAAGAAATAATTAATTGATATTGTTTCTAATTATGATGAGGTCTTTCAGGAACTATATAGATTACCTCCTAAGAGGGAAATCCAACATGAAATACATCTTCAACAGGATTCTCCCCTTCCTAATGTGGGAATGTACAGAATATCAATTGTAGAAATGAAATAAATCAAGAAACAGGTACAGGACTTGTTGGACTGAAGGGTCATCAGACCTAGTTCATATCCTTGTAGTTCTTGTTATCCTCATAATCCTAAAGTTCCATAGTCTAAGTATTTTCTAGAATAAATGTTCTTAGAAATTAGTTTATTCTAGTTTGTTAGGATAAGGACACCTAGCTTCTATGTAAAGGACACCTATAATACTCATGTGATTATGTGATTGGTTGTTCTCCTAGTTCTTAGTTTAGAGTTGAGCTATATAAACAAGCTCCTTCTTCAAGTGAGGTTAATAAGTTGATTATGAGTCCTCACTTCAAATTGTAATCACTTTTTCCTTATCAATAAAATTATGTGTCTGAGGACACTTTGTCAATGTAACACCCCAGGTTTTGAACCCCCATTTTAAATAATGTATTGCTACATTGCTGAGAGGCCAGAGTGCCCAAAAATTTATTAAAAGGCCAGTGTTCCCAATAAATGTAATGTATTGATCATTATTAATAATACATACTCGCTGGATGCTAGAAGGACAAGGACTAGAGTTATAGGGGCACATGATTCCACAAGAGAGGGGGCTTGAGGGGATAAATGTTTATTTCCTATTTTTAATTACCGTTTGGTCTAAGGGGGTTGATCAATTATGTGGGATTCTTGGGGAAGGCCAGGAGGTTCTTGATTCCCCACAAATTACTTAAACCTACCTCTGGTCTGATGAGGGGTTCAACTGATAGCTCGTCCACTCCTTCATTTGCTTGCTCAATCATTCATTCATTCCATCCTTACCTATCACTCATGGATCCATCCTCACCCACATCTTGAGTTGGGAAAGGGAACCAAATTTCTGATCATTAGCCACAATATTGTTGGTTGTAGTGGTTGCTGGTGTGATCCAGCCATCACTTGAGGCCTTCATGTATAAGATGCGTTGGCCTGTGTCCAACATTTTTCACAACTACGAGTCTTGAGAGTTCCAGCATCGCGATTCTGGACCAGTTTTGCTGGAGCCCAGAATAAGGAGAAGGACTGCCTGAGTGACTACGTGGTAGAGAAGGGTGGAGGTCCATTATTTTGGGTGGTGCAAGCGGGGTAGAATAGAGTTGGGTACTTGGATTGCTCTGAGTGCTGGGAAAACCTGTGAGAGCTTGAGTGTTGACTTGGTTGGGAAGCCAAGTAACACTATGGAACCATCCTTGTGGATTCATAGCCCTGGCTCGGGGGTGACACTATTGTTGACTTTTGAGAACAGTAGCATCTACGGTTGTGTGGAACGTCCTTGGTTTGCAACCACTTGGTGTCTTCTTTTATAAAGATAAGTTCTCTCTGTTATGGTATTATCTACCTATATATGACTGTATTCTGCTGTGTATTTATTTATCATTTGATTACATATTTAGAATATGCATGCTTTTGGTTTACTATTGTGCATGTGGTTAAATCATTTTCTTCTATGAATCCTTATTAATTTAAAAAGGTATCGATAAGAGAAATAAGTCCTAGGGTGGGATTGAAGGTAGCATACCTTGGCCTGTGGGTGGTTGGGTATGTTGCAGTTTGGTATCAGAGCTTCTGGTTGAAACACCGGGCCGGTATGGGCCAATTCTGTTGGTCAGAGTCTCGTGATCGAGATTAAATTTCGACTATGAAATTGAAAAGATCAAGAGGAATGACATTGCAGAGTCTACACAGGATATAGAACATCAGAGTTCCTTTGCAAGGGTTCGAAGGTTCATGACCATCCCTTTTGAATTTGGGAGAGATCGCCACTATGGGATCAAGAGATATCTATGATTATTGGATCAGAGGGTAGGTGAACAGGGGTTGTCCGATGAAAGCGAAGAAAAGGTTAAGTCACAATCCTGAGATCCCATTAGAGAGAGAGATTGACGGCCAAGAGGCATTGTGAGGGCCCAAGTTGCATGGGAGTTAATTCCCCAAGGCGGTCCCGCAATCCAAACCATGGTTTCACTGAGGGGTTACATGTTAGTGTCGGAAGAATTGCCGGGAAGAAGGGGGGTTACTCCAAACCTCCGATGCATGCCCCCGCTAATTGAAAGACATTTAGTGATGTGACATGATAGTTCTCAAACCATTGAAACTTTGAAGAGATGAAGTAGATCTAGATCGTTGATTGAGGTGGACGTGTGGCAGGAGATCTTGCACTCCGGCAGATAACCACTTTGGAAGAAACACAGATGTGAAAATCTAGAACTCTCGAAGGTATGAATCTTGTAGTTCATTTAGACCATCCATCAACAAGAACATGCAGCACTAGATCTCTCATTTCAGAAACTTAGTACTTCAGAAGGTTTTGCAGAGCGAAGCACTAGGGAAATAATTACCCTAAGTCCCGAAGTAATTGAGGACCAATGATCTCAAATCAACAAGATTCGTTGATCTCTGCAACAGTATCTCTTGATGTGCCAAAGTATGGGGTTAATAGGGACCATCTGATAAGGGAGACACATGTCAGAAGATTGGTCAGTTCAGGAATCTGGATTTCGGGAGAATTGGAAGTTTGCTAGTGTGGAGACTCCCGAAGCCTGAAGTCCCGAAGAGCTAAAGTGGTGGGGAACGATGACGTCACCTGGAGGTGATGTAGACCCTGGAATTCCGAAGTGACGTGGCTTGCGGATGTCACCTGGGATGACATGGACACATGGAATATGTGCCACATGTCAGTAAGTTTTGAGCATGTGGAGGATGGAAATGTCAGTTAGAACATGACACATGTCACCGGCCTGATTGAGCCACATGTCCTCTTCTAGTATTTCACCATGTGGCGAAAGATCATGTAGTTCAGAGACTGGGCATTCCAGAGGAAAAATATGTGAGAGTTGGCGTTGGGTCAAGAACTCTTGAAGAGCTGAAGAGATTCACAACCATTGATCTATGAGAGAGTTGCATCGACGGATCGTTGACTTCGGGTGAAAGCACTCCGGGAGAGAGTGAAGGCAGAGAGTTTGAACCGAATCTTGAAGATCGAAGTGATTCATAGTGATTGATCTATGGGAGGACATGTGTCTGCAGATAATTAACTCCAGGTAAAAGCGTTTCGGGAAGAAGCAAGTAGGTAAATTTGAAACTTCCGAAGGTCGGAGTCCCGAAGTGAACTAGAACCGTTGATTTGAGAAGGACGCATGGCACCTAATCCTGAACTTTGGGTACAGAGTACTTCAGGGGAAAGCACAGGTCAAAAGTGTTGAACTCCTGAAGGACAGAGTCCCGAAGTGGATCTTGATCATTGATCATGAATGAGGATGAGGACCGTTGATCGGGTCTTGGTTGAAGTTTCTGAAGTTCCGAAGTCCTGAAGCCCTGGATAAGAACTTTTTCAGGTAAGTTCAGGGTCATGATCGTGCTGACATGTAGTTGAGAGCTGAGGGAAGAAGGGATAATGGCCAAATTGGATGTTTTAGAGACATAAAAGTGATAAGGAAGGATTTAACCATGATTTCTAGTCGCGGTCACCTGGGAAGGTAGTTTGAAAGAAGCACCTGTGCAGAATTGAATTCTTTATTGACTGAAGGATAACATGGAAGTTTTATATGATGTAGATTGATACATCTATGTTATTTGCGAATTGAAAAGAAAAAAAAATACCTGTAACATGTTTTGACAAATTTTGTTTATCATATGTATAATTATAACAAAATGATCGCATGCACTTTTTGCATAATTAAGGGGTTAAACACGTTCACTCGGAATGCATATTGAATAAATGGAAGAAGGTGATGGAGCCTCCAACCATGATAAGGAGGCCGAAGGCCAGAATACCAAAGTTGGTAATGCAGAGATAGAGTCCAATGGATGCAAGGGGAAAGGAGAACAGTAAACATTAATAGAAACCGTAAGAAGCCTGAAAATAGAAGTGCAGAGCTATAAAGCAGACAATGAGAGACTGATGCGAGAGAAAATTCAGATAAATTCTCGAGTGTTGCAGAGATTAAATTAGTTGCAGAGGCAAACAAAGAAGTGATCAAACTCAAAACAAGAGGAAGAAGGAAAGTTTCGTGAAAGAAGAGAGGATCATGGAGGAGTTGGTTATTCGAGAAGTGCTAGCAGAACTCATAGACACCACTCACCTCCTTACTCAGAAATAAATTTTTATGCATCGAAATATCCCATAAGCAGTCTAGAGGTGTCCATTGTTAGGCACCAATGAAGGAGACAGGAAGTGGAAAGTTTGCAAGGAGATCTGAGGAAGCTTAAGCCACCCTTCTTTGATGGTGAAAGAGAAAGGGAAGATGATGTCGAAGCATGGTTACTTGGACTCAGGAGATATTTTTAGTTGCATAACTATTCATCAAAATTAGAAGCCAGGATTGCCACCTACCATTACACAGGAAAGTTGCAATGTGGTGGGATCAAATTAAGCAAGTTTAACATATTAATGAAAGTAGGTTCACTTGGAAGCAGTTCAAGAAGTAATTCTAGAAGGAGTACCTCTCAGAGAATTTCTATGACAATAAAATGCAGGATTTCTTTGAACTCAAGATGGGAAGCATGACCATGGCAGAATATGAGAAGAAATTCTTAGGATTGTTAAAATACGTTGGGTTTATGAATGATGAAAAGGTAAATATACATAGGTTTTTGAGTGGATTTCCAACCTTTTATAAAGAAAAGATTAGGTATGATGAGCCAAAGACCTTGATTGAGGCCATCAGAAAGGATAAATACCTGTATGAGCAAGGACAAGGAAGAGAAACCCTGCAGAAATCTTGGAAGGATAAGAAGAAGGAGAAGCTCAATCAGAGGAGGAAAGGATTCAAACCTCCATTCAATAGGAATGAGCCTAATATAAATCATCAAGATCAATATGCTAAGGGTGAATCCAATAAAGAAGATTCCTTGGGAAAAAGAGGAAGGCCACCCATCCAATGTTGGGGATGCAAAGAAGATTACTTGTACAAGTATTTCCCACACATAAAGGACAGAGTGAAGACTGTGCACAACGTCCAAGAGGATACAACATTCACAGATATGGGAATAATCTATGTAGCTTTAGATGATTGAAAAGAAAAATACCAGTCCAATATGATCGAGGTGGAAGGTAAGATCATAAATCATCATGTTTCTATTTTGATTGAATCAGGAGCAATTCATTGTTACATTGATCTTAAAATAGTGGATAGATTACATTTGGAGAAAAGTAAACTTGGAAAATCAAGTTTGGTTTAGCTAGCCACTGGAACCAAAAGGAGAATCCATGATATGGTCATAGGATGTTCCATAAGTCTTAATGGTGTGAATAGAAATGATGATATAAATATCATACCATTGGGGTCTTATTATATTCTAATTGGAATGGATTGGTTGGAAAAGAATCATGTTGTTCTAGACTGTCATAACAAGACATTTACATGTCTTGATGGAGATGGAAAACAAAGCACTGTGAAAGGAGTTCCAAGACCCATCTCTATAAGGGATATTTCAGCCTTACAACTGAAGAGATGTTTTATAAAAGGATGTCAATTGTATGCAGCTCATGTGGAAGAACCAAAAAATACAAAGGTGCCAAGCCTTGAAGATTTCACGGTACTACATGAATTTGGGGATGTATTCCAATAAATACCAGTGTTTCCACCAAGAAGGGAGATAGATTTCTCAATTGATTTAATTCCAGGAGCTGCCCCAGTGTCAAAAAAACCTTACATAATGATCACACCGGAGTTAAAAGAATTACAAATGCAGTTGGAGGAATTGTTGAAGAAAGGGTACATATGTCGAAGCATTTCACCTTGGGGAGCACCAATAATTTTTTTCAAAAATAAGGATGGAACCTTGAGGCTGTGTATTGACTTTTGACAACTAAACAAGTATACCATAAAGAACAAGTATCCTCTACCCAGAATTGATGACCTCTTTGATAAGCTAAGAAGAGAAAGGATATTTTCAAAGATTGACCTGAGGTCAGGATACCATTAGGTAAAATCAAGGAAGAAGACATTCATAAGATAGCCTTTAGGACCAGGTATGGGCATTATGAATTTCTAGTGGTGCCATTTGGACTGACCAATGCACAAACTGTATTTATGTGCTTAATGAATGGCATATTCATAAAAATTTTGGATAAGTTTTTCATAATGCTCTTGGATGACATACTTATCTATTCTAAGTTTGAAGAGGAGCATGAACATCACTTAAGACTGATATTGCAAGTGCTGAGAGAACATCATTTGTATGCCAAGTTGAGTAAGTGTTCTTTTTATCAAAAGCAGATCCATTACTTGGGACACATTATTTCAGAGTAGGGCATAGCAGTAGATCCATAGAAGATTGAATCCATTAGAGGATGGCCAACACCAAGAAATGAGTCAGAAGTCAGATCTTTCATGGGATTAGATGGTTACTACAAAAGGTTCATAGCAAGGTTCTCTAAGATTTCTCATCCTATCACTTCTTTGCAAAAGAAGGGAACTAAATTTGAATGGACACCTAAGTGTGAAGAAAATTTTAATATGTTGAAGGAATTATTTACTAGTGTGTCTGTGTTAAAGATTGTTGATGTTGGAAGATTGGTTGTTGTCATTGATGTCAACCCTAGTCATGGGTTTTGGACCACAAGATTGATGAAGTTATTTGGACATGAAGGAAAATGCACATGTAGATACAACACCCATGGATGGATAGTATACATCATGC
>ML778736.1:285195-335351 GCA_009831015.1 Picea engelmannii
AGTTTCAGAATCATATGTTAAATATTGAGCGCGGGGCATGCTGTACAAGTCGGGTCTTCTGAACAGACCATAATTGAATAAAGTTTTATTATCTCTCATATATTCTTGGGTGGAAGGAAGGGGAAAGGATAGAGAGTTCAGATATCTCTTTATATTGGAGGGTTGTATCTTCCTCTTGGAGGTTTATCCCTCCCTTTACATTTTGGAAGCTGTAGCTACCTTTGGAAGTCATTACTTCCCTTGAACAAAAACTATTGATTATTTCTCATATATATTGTGCATGGTGTATTGTGGTGTATTGGTGTAACTCTTATACTATTGTTCATTTCTCATTGGATATAATTGAATGGTTTAAGTATAAGTTGGAAAAGTTTTTTAAAATTATACTTGATACTGATTCACCCCCCTCTCAGTATCAACAGTTGACCCAAATGAAAGTTTTGTGGTATGTACAAATGCATGTAAGGAAGGAATTGGGGGAGTCCTCATGCAAAATGGACATGTCATTGGTTATGAGTCTAGAAATCTTAAGGAGAATTAGAGGAACTATGCCACACATGACCTAAATCTTACTGCCATTGTCCACGCCTTGAAGATGTGGAGGCATTAACTCATGGGGAAGAGATTTGAATTAAGGATAGACCACATTGGCCTGAAATATCTTTTTGAAAAACCAACCTTGAATGCTAGGAAAACAAGATGGTTGGAATTTTTAAGTGAGTATGACCCCGATATCAAGCATATAAAAGGAAAAGAGAATAAAGTTTATGATGCACTTAGTAGAGTACTGCATCTCATGCATGCTACTGCTGTGAGTATGCATCAGTCAGACTTGAAGAGAATAATTTTAGATGGTCTTGCTATAGATCAACATTACCTACAGGTAAAGGAAAGCTTACAACAAGGAGATGTACAACAAAAAATAGAGGAGTATGAGATAAAAGAGGATGGATTACTCATGCATAAGAATAGAATCTATGTTCCTAGTTCTAGAGAACTGAGGAATTTGGTATTAAAGGAAATGCATGATGTTCCTTATGCTGGACATCCTGGTTACCAGAAAACAATTACAGTAGTAAGAAGCCAATTCTTTTAGCCGAGATTGAAAAAGGATTTTGGTGATTACATCGCTTTATGTATGGAATGTTAGAAGGTGAAATCTGAACATAGGCATCCAACAAGGTTGCTACAACCTTTACCCATTTCAGAGAAGAGATGGGAAGTGATGACCATGGATTTCATCATAGGATTACCCAGAGCGAATAAGCAACATGACTCCATCATGATGGTGGTTGAAAAATTAACAAAGGCTGCTCATTTTGTGACTGTAAAGACAACACATACAACGACTAATATTGCATAAATTTACATGAGAGAGATTGCTAGGTTGCATGGGATACCTAGGAAAATTGTCTCGGACAGAGATACAAAGTTTACCTCCAATTTATGGAGGGGATTGTTTAAAGGATTTGGTACAAATCTAAACTTTAGCACAACATACCATCCCTAGTCAGATGGAAAAATAGAGAGGGTCAACCGAATAATTGAAGACATGCTGAGAATGTATGTGATGGATAAGCCATATAAGTGGGAGGATTACTTACACTTGGTTGAGTTTTCATATAATAATCAGTATCAATATTCTTTGAGAATGAGCCCATTTGAAGCCTTGTATGGTAGGCAATGCAATACTTCAGTGAGCTGGGACAACCCAACAGACAGAGTGGTACTTGGGCTAGAGTTGCTCAAGTATATGGAAGACCAGATAGTTAAGATCAAGAAGAATTTAAAGACAACTCAGGATAGACATAAAGTTTATTCAGATAAGAATAGGACATCTAGACAATTTAAATTAGGGGAGCATGTGCTTCTGAAAGTGAAGCCCAAGAAAAGTTCTTTAAAATTGGGTAGTTGTACAAAACTGGCAACCAGATTCTGTAGTCCATTTGAAATATTGGACAGAATAGGGCCAGTTGCATACATGTTTGCATTGCTTGCTTCCATGAATGTGCATAATGTATTTCATGTCTCTTTACTAAAGAAATATGTACATGATCCTAACCATGTTGTTGATTGGCATCTGATTCAGGTAGAGACAGAGAGAGACTTTTAGGTCCAACCAGTGCGAGTATTGGACAGAAAGGTCGAAATGATCCGGAATCGAGTTATAGAGATGGTAAAAGTTTAGTGGACCCGATACGGTCCTGAATATGCTACCTGGGAGCATAAGATGCCATGCAGGCAGTGTACCCGCATATTTTTGAATAATTTTGATATTTTGATGTCTATTCTGTATATGCACTGAAGACAGTGCCAAAATAAAGGGGAGGGGATGTAACACCTCGGGTTTTGAACACACATTTTAAATAATGTATTTCTACATTGTTGAGAGGCCAGAGTGCCCAAACAATTATTAAAATGATAGTGTGCCCAAGAAATGTAATGTCTTGATCATTATTATTAATACATACATCATTGGCTGTTAGACGTACAAGGACTAGAGTTATAGGGGTATATGATTCCACAAGAGAGGGGGCTTAAGGGGATAAATGTTTATTTCCTATTTTTAATTACCCTTTGGTCTAAGGGGGTGGATCAGTTACGTGGGATTCTTGGGGAAGTCCAGGAGGTTCTTGATTCCCCAGGAATTACTTAAACCTAGCTCTGGTTTGATGATGGGTTCGAATGATAGCTAATTCACTCCTTCATTCACTTTCTCACTTGTTCATTCATTCCATTCTTACCTATCACTCATGGATCCATCCTCACTCATGTCTTATTTTGGGAAAGGGAACCCAACTGTCGAATATTACCCACGGTATTGTTGGCTATAGTGATCATTGGTGTGATCCAACCATGACTTGAGGCCTACATTTCTGAGATGCATTGGTCTGTGTCTAGCGTTGTTCACAACTATGAGTCTTAAGAGTTTCATCATCGAGATCATGGACCAGTTGCACTGGATCTTGGAATAAGGAGAAGGAATGCCCGAGGGACTGCATGGCAGAGAAGGGTGGAGGTCCATTCTCTTGGGTGGTGCAAGATGGGTAGAAGAGAGCTGGGTACTTGGATTGCTGTGAATGCTGGGAAAAATTATGAGAGATTGAGTGTTGACTGGGTTGTAAATCCAAGTAACACTCTGGAACCGTCCTTGTGGATTCATAGCCTTGGCTCAGGGGTAACACTGTTGTTGAGTTTTGGGAACAATAGCGTCTACGGTTGGGTGGAACATCCTTGGTCTACAACCAGTTGGTGTCTTCTTTTATAAAGATAAGTGCTCTTTGTTATGGTATTATCTACATGTATATGAATGTATTCCGTTGTGTATTTATTTATCATTTGATTACATCTTTAGAATATGCATGCTTGTTGCTTATTGTTGTGCATGTGTTTAAATCCTTTTCTTTTATGCATCCTTATTAATTTAAAAAGGTATCGGTAAGAGAAAGAAGTCCTAGGGTGGGCTTGAAGGTGGCATACCCCGGCCTGTGGGTGGCTGGGTATCTTACAATCAACATGGTATCAGATCCATGATGAAATGGTGATGGAAGGATTGGTGATGGATTGAGGAAGCAAGGAATTCTCCACAACATCATTTAGGATCTCTTCAAATTCAAGGACAACAATACTAAGGTATTTATGTTATTAATTCAATAAGGAAAAGGTTATTTTGATTACAACACTTGTTTTTTTTTAAATATTGATAAGATAAATCATCATCTTCAACAATTAATTTTTTTTGTATCAGATCTATTATTTCTTTGTTCTTGTTTGAGATTATTTTCTGATCAGATCTACTTTGTTTAACAAGTAGACTAGTTGTAATCCAAGTAGAGGGCTCTTTTTTTTTCTTTTAAATTGTTTCATATCTATGTAAATATGGAAATTTCTTGTTAAAGAGATACATATTTTGATAAATATCAATCTCCATGCTTCAATGCTTCAACCTCTATGTAAATTTCTGCAGATATGTAAAAATTTGGTAATCTGGTTTTGTCAATTTAAAAAAGAAATCTAGCTCTAGCCATCGTTTTTTCTTCTCTTCTTCACATTGGGCGGATAAAAATATGTTTTATGTTTGAATTTGGAAAAGGTAATCGATACAAATTGATTCATATCCAAGATATCTAGTGCAAACAAACTATAATTGTGTGCTCTCTCTTCTTCACATTGGGTGGATCTAGTAAAGAGAGCATCTGCGTATAACACGAGAACATTGATATAGTTTACTGGAAGAGTAGGTGAAGAGAGCATATGCGTACAACAAGAGAACATTAATATTGTTCACAGGTGGATTTGGTATCATTTGTTGGTGGATCTGGTATCCGATGAAGAGAGAAAAGTGGAAGAAGATGGTGCAACAACTGTACTCTGTATGTTGAATTTACAGTGCTTCAAGTTGACACAAAACAAGATCGTGTTGTCCACAAATCGTGCCCTCCAAAAAGTGAACCCTCCATAAAGAAAGTTCTTACTAACAGTATATTTATGGAGCATTGGTATTACTAGCAACAATGTACATGCTTCAAGATCCATCAACAAAAGCTGTAGATCTTGAACACACTTTTATTGCCATCAAACCTGATGGTGTGCAAAGAGGACTGATTTCATAAATTGTTTCCCATTTTGAATGCAAGGGTTACATACTTTTTGCAATCAAGTTGGTTGTTCCATCAAAGGAATTTTCTGAGCAACATTATTATGATCTGAAAGAAAGAACATTTTTCAATGGTCTTTGTGAATTCCTTAGTTCTAGTCCTATTCTTGCAATAGTATGGGAAGGCCAAGGAGTCATCAAGTACGAGCGCAAACTAATAGGTGCAGTTATCCCACAAAATTTAGAACCTAGGACCATTCGAGGTTACCTTTCCATAATTGTTGGAAGGAATATCATTCATGGAAGTGATGAGGCCAGAAAACTGCTAGTTGTCACGTCCTCCATGATCTGCTTTCCACCATATGCGATAGCTTGGTAATTGATTCCATAAAAAAAAAAGTTATTATTTTTTTTAATGATTTAAAAATACAATCTTTTAGTGAAGGTTGGTCTGGGTAAATGCATAAAATATATGATTTATACCATTAAGAAGATTATGAAATTATTAAAGATTTATGTATTTTTTTTTAAAGGAAGGACTTCACTAGTTCAAGGGGGGGCCAAGTTGATAAGAGTAACCTTTAAGTTAAGAGTTGATAAGAGTCAAGTGAAATACTCTCTCAAACTCCTTTTTCAACGATACTTTTGAAGGGTCAAGGCCAAGCCCTTAAAAGTTCTTTTTTGTGTGGATAATGTACTCTTCTTTTTGGTGCCTTGTGTCTCTATTTTTGGAGTTTTGTGCATTATTCGCTTGCAATATTGAAATAATGAAATCTAACATCATGTCAAAATTAATCAATTTATTCAAAGAATCATATAAGTTAGATGGAACCAAGAATTACAAATCTTGGAGTCGACACATGTAGAACACTTTGATCTATAATGAATTATGGCCCGATATTTGTGATGGTGATACTGCTCCAACTAAGCCAACCAATGCTACTTCTTTAGCTAAATGGAATTTGAAATATGAAAAAACAATTGCTTTGATGCGTTCTTCTGTAACTGAACACATATTTGTACATATTGAAAATTCCAAATATGCATGGTCTTCTTGGAATCTATTCAAGAAGATTTTTGATACTCCTATTGCATCTCATAGAGTTGATATACAAATGAAATTGCTTAAAAAAATATTAGTAGATAATGGAGATGTATTAGAATACATTTCAAGAATTAAGAACATTCATCAAGAAATCATCAAAGGAAGTTTTCCTAAACTTGAAGATAGTTTTCTAGTCTCCATTATGATAAATGGCTTGCCTCAATATTATAATAATTTTCTTGAGACTTTTCAAATAACTGATAAGTTATCAACTGTGACTTTTGATTCACTTAGTGAATTACTGGCTCAACATAGTAAATCTTTTGAAAAAAAAAACAATTAGGAGAAGATCTTCTTTTCACTAACGTTGAAAGTTCTGAAGGAAGAGGAAAATCAATATTTGGAAATTTTCAACATCAGTCTTCTAATCGAGGTCGTGGTCAAGGTAGAGGTCGTGTCCATTTTAATCAACAAAATTTTCAAATTAATCCTCCCAATAATAATGCATAGTGAGGAAGAGGAAGGAATTTTGGTCAACTGAGATGTAAAATATGTTTAAAGATGGGTCATTATGCATCAAATTGTCTTACAAGCAATGATCAATTGCCAAATTTTAAGAAGACATCAAATTCAAATTCTCAACAATCATCTTAATATGTAGAGGATCAAGATTACCAGGATGATCAATATGAATATGTTTTTTTAGCAGTTCAACAAGAAGATTCATTTGAAAATGATTGGATATTGGACACAGGGGCTACTCAGCATATGACTTATCGCAGAGACTATTTTTGGAATTATAAAGATGTTCAACTAAATTCCATTTATTTAGATGATGATACAACTCATATACCTCAAGGAAAAGGTTCAGTGAAATTCTTTCTCCATGGAATTGGTGAAAAATGGATTTCAAATGTTCGGTATGTACCAACTTTTAAGAAAAAATTGTTATCCTTAGTCACAATCAGACAAGTTGGACATCAAATAGTCATGCAATATGGTTGGTGAATATTAATTCAGAGAAGAATAACTTGAAAACAATAATGACATGATATGAATATGGGAAGTTACTAAGAATGAATTGGAAATTTATCCAAAGAAAGGTAGAGTTTGCAACAACAATGAATTCTGAAATGTCTTCATTTAGATTATGGCATTTTCAATTTGGTCAATTAAACTTTGATAGTCTCTTGAAACTTAAGTCCCAAGATTTGGTAAAGGGTTTTCCAACCTTCAAGAAAGAAAATTACAAGTGTGAAGCTTGTATGTTTTTCTAGCAAAAGCGATAAGCGTTTCCAACCATCTCATGGAGAGAAACAAAGTATTTGGAGTTGGTTCACAGTGATATATTGTTGGATTACTGAGAGGGGGGGTGAATCAATAATAGATCAATTATGATCCTTTTTAAACCAAATAATCTAAGTGTTATATCAATGTATAATTATCATCCAATAATGAGCAATGAACAAATGAACAATCATACACATACATAGTACATCACTGTTTTGTGTGGAAACCCAAAGAGGGATAAAACCACATAATGTTTTTTCTTATATGTCTTGAAGAATTACATTCATTGGAAGCACCAACTTCCTTTGTTTTCCAAATGCAACTAGAAGGAGGATCCAACCCCCTAGCTTCCCAGGCTACAACCCGAGGGAAGCTCCAAATCCCCAATTCTCTAGCTACAACCAGAAGGAGGCTACAACCCCCTATGTTCTCTGGCTACAACCAGAAGGAGGCTACAACCCCCTATGTTCTCTGGCTACAACCAGAAGGTGGCTACAACCACCTGTCCTTGCCCTTTCCAACCACCCTGAAGTAGAAGTAGAATGATGGAACCACTGTCACATTGTCACTGTGAGATATACCGTTGTAAACCTATACCAATAAACCTAAACCATGCATCAACCATGCATCAGCCTGTACCTCAACCTGTAAGTAACCTGTACCATAAAAAAGTGCATCAACCATGTACCAACCTATACCAAACAACCTGTAATCAACCTGTACCATAAACAAGTGCAACCAACCATGTACCAAGTATGTACCAATCATGTGTCAACTACTCATCAACTATGACTCATCAATATGTACCAACATTATCAACTATACATCTCATGTATGTGCCAACTCATCAACTACTTATCTCAACCATGTACACAACATGTGCCTTAACCAAAAGCCCTCATCAATTTCATCATCCAAATATGATTTGTAAATCTATAATAGAACTAGTGTATATGATCACATACCTGTAAACCTTCCTTAACTTTAAGAACAAGAGACTAGCATTTTCATCAAACTTTTCTTTAGTCTCACATGACTAGTTTTGGATTAGTCAACAACCCTAACTTGAAATAATCATAACTTTGTACCTCCAATGAATAAAGATCTGAAACTGATACACAATGTTCTTCAGTGCGTTTTGTGCAATTTCTCCAGGTGTCACTACTTTTAACCTCTCAAAAAAGGAGTTATAGCAAAAATGACATACCTTGTTGAATTCTGGATTATTCTAGAGAGAGACCTTGTAGAGAATGCCCCACATAGAATATTTGTTGAATCGATTTGAACATGTTACAAAACATACTAAGGAATTTACCCTAACCAAAAAAATTTGTCTTACTGAATTTGGATCTGTTATTAATCAGTTATGACATTGTTACTCGAAACACTTTTTTTAGACTAGTTTCAGGACTAGCCACAAACCCTATTTTCCATGGAGTGTAAATCCAAAAATACAACGACCCATAAGCTAAATTTTTTACCAAAGATACTGGGATATGTTTCCTCAATGGCCTATCAATTTCATAGTCTGAATAATTCTAGAAAAAAAGTTATTGCGAAAATGTGAGATGACCTGTAAATAACATACCTTAGAAGGTATCATCAAATGAATTTATCCTCACTTGAATTCCAACCTTCTTTTCTTCACCTTCCCTTTGAAATTCGGCTTATATATCCTTTGGTTACCTCATTCACCTATATATATTCAATATTCTCAAGTGTTATCTAAAATGAGAGATCCTTGCCTCTTATTTATACTCTCCAAATAACATCTTCTATGTCACTTAACCCATTTCTAGGTCACTTAACCTGTTTTCCTCATTTTTAGGGTTAACCAATTTCCATAATTAGAACGTTATCCATTACTTTATCATTTAAATATTCCTCCTTGACTTTGTCACCTCACTTTATCATTTAAATAATCTTCTTTGATTTTTTCACTTCACTTTATTATTTAAATAATCCTTCTTAACTTTATCATTTAAATAATAATTTCTTCTTTGCAAGATCTTTGACTTATTTGACCTTTTGGAGCTTCAAGCTAACATATGAGGTTCCTCCAACTTCGTAAGGCCTTAACTCTCAAACCGTGAGGAGTTATGTGGTGTTCCACATACCACCAGAAATGGCATGGTATGTACTATACATATAGAATAGTATTACCTTCAAATATATTAAAACTCATACCATTATACATGAAACAACCTTGGGTCAATTACCCAAACCTTTGTGCTACCGGAATTCTCTACCAAACTTTCTTCAAGGGTTGAAATCAATGACAACCAACCTTAATCAACAATCTCCCCCTTTGGCATTGATGGAAACACTTTGATGAAATACTGAATTCATATCACTCATGCTCCCCCTAGAACCATGCCTATGTCCTCTGCATCTCTATGACCATTTCTCCCCCTGGAATCATGCCTCTGTCCTCTACATCTAATGAATCTCTCCCCTTTGTCATCAATGGAAAATGTATCTTTCCATCTGGGGCTACTCCCCCCGACTGGACTGTCCTCTTTATGGTGCGTACTTGTGTACATCTAAGACATATAAGATAAGAATTCAAAAGAATTCATTTTGGAGTAGAAATAGCTCTGAGTCTCTAGCAAAGATACTCAAAGTCTTCTCGTGGAAGTGGTTTTGTAAAGATTTCTTCCACTTGTTCTTTTGTTCCCACATACTCAACTTTGATGTTCTTTTCTGCAACGTGTTCCCGTAAAAAGTGATACTTGATTGGAATGTGCTTCATCTTCGAGAGCATCACCATATTCTTTGAGATATTGATGGCACTTGTATTAATGCAATAGATTATAATGGACTCATCATACTCAACCTGTATATATGTCAAAGTTTGTTTCATCCAAAGAACCTGTGTACAACATGTTGTTGCTACAATATACTCTGCCTCGGTTGTAGATAGAGATACTAATGATTGTTTCTTTCTTAGCCATGATATTAAACACTCACCCAAGTAGAACGTTTCTCCACTGGTGCTTCGTCGATCATCAATACAACTTGCCCAATATGCATCTGTGTAGGCAATAAGAGATAGATCCTTTCCTTTTGGATACCATAATCCAAACTCTTTTGTTCTTTTGAGATATATGAAAATTCTCTTCACTGCTATCACATGTGATTCCTCTGGTGCTGCTTGAAATCATGCCAGCTATCCAACTGTCTGCATTACATATGGTCTGGATGTTGTCACATATAGTAGGATGCCAATCATTGACCTGTATTGCCTCTGATCTGTAGACTTTGAATCATCATCTTTGCTTAACTTGCAACTGGTTTGCATGGGAGTGATAACTAGTTTGCAATCTTCCATTCCGGACCTATTTAAAATTTCTATGATATACTTGGTTTGAGAAATAAAAATTCCTTGGTTTCTTTGACGTAGCTGAAGTCCCAGAAAGAAGGATAGTTCTCCAAGTAATGACATTTCAAATTCATTCTGCGTATCCTTTGCAAATTTCTGGCTTAACCTGTCATCATCACTACTAAAAATAATATCATCAACATAAAATTGAATTAATAAAATATTACCATGACTTACCTTGATGTAGAGGTTGGTGTCCACACTTCCTTTTCTGAACCCTTCCTATTGTAGATATTTATCCAGTCTAGAGTACCATGCTCTAGGAGCCTGTTTTAGACCATACAAGGCCTTCTTTAATTTTCACACATAATCTGCATTATCTAACAAATGAAATCCTTCTGGTTGTTCAATGTAGACTTCTTCTTCAAGTTCCCCATTCAGAAAAGTTGATTTTATGTCGAACTGATACATTTTAATATTTTTGGAGCATGCATAAGCTAAAAGAAAACTGATTTCTTCCATTCTGGAAACTGGGAAAAATGTCTCTTCAAAGTCGTGTCCTTCAATCTGTGCATATCCTTTACATACCAATCTAGCTTTGTTCCTTGTAACATGTTCATCTTCATTCAATTTATTCCTGAAAATCCATTTTGTGCCGATCACATTCTTATTCTTTGGTCATAGAATCAATTCCCAATTGTAATTTTTCTCTATTTGATCCAATTCTTCATCCATATCCTTATTCCAAAATTCCTCCTTGTTGGCTTCTTCAAAACAGTTTGGTTCAATTTTATATAAGAGTGCTAGGTGTGTTTATTCTGGTGAATGGATTTTTCTTCTAGTCTCAACTCCTGCATCTTTGTTTCTGATAATCTGATATGAAGGATGATTCTTTTGTACTCGTATGCTAGGTGTATTTGGAGACACTTGTTAAAATTTCTCTTCTTCTTCGTTCGGATTCTCTTCATCTTCCTCTTCTACTTCTTTTTCATCTTCTGCTTCCTTTTCGAAAGGTTGTTCCATTGATTCATTTTCTTCTTCCTTTGATTCTGATCTGCCTGTTTCATTAATTGTTACATTGATGCTTTCCACAACTTTGTTCAATCTCAGATTGTAACACTTGTATTATTTCATTGTACTTGAGTAACCAACAAGTACTCCTTTGTCCACACGAGAGTCAAACTTTTCCATTCTTCCATATTCTCTTTTGATGTAGCATTTGCTTCCAAAAACTCTGAAGTGCTTCACATTTGTTGGTCTTCCTTTCCATAGCTCGTAGGGATTTTTGTCAGTGTTTTTTCTGAGTATTACTCTATTTTGAATGTGAACTATTGTATGCACTACCTGTGTCCAAAATATATCTGTCAATTTGGAATCCATTAGCATTTTTCGCGCCATTCCCTGTACTGTCCTGTTCTTTCTTTCAACAACTCCACTATGTTGAGGTGTCCTAACAATGAAGAATTGCCTTTTTATTCTATGAATATTGCAATAGTCCATAAATTCATTTGAAGTGAACTCTCCTACATTATCAGATCTTGAGAATTTCCTTTTTGAATCCATTTCATTTTCAACCATTTCCTTGTAGATCTTAAAGTTTTAAAAATCTTCTGACTTATTCTTGAGAAAGCAAACTGCAATCATTCTTGTATAATCATCAACTAATAACATAAAATATTTCTCACTTTTTAAACCCTTTGTAGTAGTTGGTCAAAATAGATCAGGGTGCACAATTTCCAGTGGTCTTGTCATTGAATATTCCTTTGATTAGAACCTGGTCTTTGTTTGCTTTCCTTGTTGACAATTCTTGCACAAAGTGTTGGTTGGTTTCATGATCTGGGACATTTCTCTATTTTCTTCTCTTTTGTTGACTTTGACAAGGTTATCAAAATGTATCTGACCCATTCTTCTATTCCATAGCCAACTTTCATCTTCCTTTCCTAGACAACACTTTTCATTTCCAATTTCAGTTAACACATATATGTTGCTTGAAGTTCTTGCAGCTGTAGCAATCAATTTTCCTGAACCTTCTTTTCTTATCTATCACTTTTGTGAATTGAAAGTAACTTTATGACCTTGGTCACCCATTTTACTCACACTTAGAAGATTATGTTTCATATCTTCTACTAGTAGAACATTTTCTTCCTTGTATTCTTGTTCCCAATTCTGGCTGTGCCTTTTCCATTGATTTTAGTTGAATCATCATTTCCAAAGGAGATTGATCCATCTCTTTCCTTTCTTAATGTAAGAAACCTATCTCTATCACCGTTCATGTGTTTTGAACAACAACTGACAACATACGAACCATGTTTCTTATGCTTAGCTTGTAGAGCGAGTGTGCATTATTCATTGCTATATTGATTCTGCTTTCTTATCCATGTCCTTTTCTGAGGTTCCTATCTGTGACTATTGTTATTCTGTTGTGGTTCTCTAGGAGGGACTATCATTTTGCAATCTTTTTCCATGTGTCCAAAGTTGTTATATTTGTAACATTCCACTTTAGTGCTCAAAGATTCAAACATGTTGTAACTTCTTTTATGTGTTTCACTAGGACTTCTTGGATAACCCTTTTGTGTATGACTTTCAAAGTTGTTTATGTTCCTATTGTTAGCTCTACAATTCACATCTTTATGTCCAAAATTATTACATGCATAAAATAAGCCAAAAAATATAGTTTGATACCTGGGAGTTGAAGATCTTCTGAAAGGAGGTGCTCTTATGAATCCTTCTTCTTCTTGAGGCCTATCTGTTTGTTGTTGATTATGAAATCTGAATCTTCTCGATGGAGGAGTGCCCCTGTAATATTCCTTGTATATCTTCCTATCCCATTTTATTGTTTCTGCATAGCTTTTTGGATATGTTTCTTGCTATATTGTTTTGGAGATTGATCTCTTTTCTATCTGATTGTATCCAAGTCCAGACTTGTCAAGATGAGATTTTTGACTGCTGATAATGTCATCCAAAACTTTTGAGCTATTCTGCATATTTTTCTTTTGAATATCCTTTCTTAATGTGACAATATCTGCTTCCAAATTTCCAATGATCTTGTCCTTTTCTTCTAGTTGTTCTTTGAGTGCTTCTTCAATTATTTTATCTTCTTCTATTTGAACCTTCAAATTTGTGATCATTTGTTCTAGTTCTTGAGTGTCTTATTTCTTGCCTAGTTCCTCTTGTAGTTTCTTGTTTTTCTTCTTTTCTCTTATGATAAATTCTATGGCACACATCAATTCTTCTCGATAGTCAACTTATGCTTCTTCAATTTATTCTTCGACTTATTCATATTCTTCTTCGACTTATTCATATTATTCTTTGGAGTCTTCTTTATCAGAGCCTTCTACTTCCATGAATAGAACTCTTCCTGTCTCACTATCACTGACTTCATCTTCATCTGATGATGAGATGTCTTCTTTGGTGCATAAGATTTTCTTGAAAACTTTATTTGTAGTTCTTTTTCCTTTATATGTTTGTTTGCCTTTTGAGTAACCTTCATCATTTATCTTTTTCTTATGAGGACATTTGTTATCAAAATGACCAATACCATCACAATTAAAACAAATGAAAGGAAGCTTACCTCTATACCTACCGTCGGTTCCGTTGTTCAGTCTTTTGACGAAGTTGGCCAATTCTTCATCATCTTCCGAGATGTCATTGTTGCTTCTATGTTCTTCTTGTTTCTTTTCCTTTTGCTTTGATCTTTTGGATTCTTTGAAAGCTGCTTCTTTTACATTCAGATTTTCTTTTCAGTTCTCATTTCATATGCTGTGAAGATTCCATGTAGTTCATCCATGTTTATTGAGTTTAGATCTAATCTTTCTTCTAGTGCTGATATCTTAGGGTCAAATCTCATAGGAAGAGATCTTAGTACCTTTTGAACAATTACAGATTCTTCGATTTCTTCTCCAATTCCTATGATTTCATTCACTGTTTCATCGACTTGTAAGAAGTAGGTTGAAATATTCTCATCTCCCTTCATCTTTAGTTGTTCTAACTGACCTCTGTAAGTTTGAATCTTTGCTTTTTTGACTTTTGAATCGCCTTCATAAATATTTTGAAGCGTGTCCCAAATGTCTTATTGGATTTACAATATGTAACTTTGGTGAATACTATTTCACTGAGACCATTCAGAAGTGCATTTGTGGCTTTGGAATTATTCTGACCGAGTTTCACTGCTTTGACATTTGTTGGTGGGACTGTTGGTGCTGTGTATCCATCTACAATTGATTGACAAATTTCAAATCCCTATGCCTGTATATATGTCTTCATCCTTATGCTCCAAAAATCATACTTATGTCCATCAAATTGTGCTATTCCATTTTTATACAAGTTGTTGCTCTCCATGATCTACCTTTCAGTGGCTAAACTGATTTCTGAAGGAACTTGCTCTGATATCAATTGTTGGATTACTGAGAGGGAGGGTGAATCAGTAATAGAGAAATTATAATCATTTTTAAACCAAATAATCCAAGTGTTATATCAATGTAGAATTATCATCCAATAATGAGAAATGAAAAAATGAACAATCATACACATACACAATACACCAGTGTTTTATGTGGAAACCCAAAGCGGAAGAAAACCACTGAATGTTTTTTCTTATATGTCTTGATGAATTACATTCATTGGAAGCGCCAACTTCCTTTGTTTTCTAGCTGCAACTTGAAGGAGACTCCAACCCCCAAGTTTCTCAGGCTACAACCTGAGGGAAGCTCCAACTCCCTAATTCTCTGGATACAACCATAAGGAGGTTACAACCCCCTATGTTCTTCGTCTACAACCAGAAGGTGGCTACGACCACCTGTCCTTGCCCCATCCAACCTCCCTGAATTAAAAGTAGAATGATGGAACCACTGTCACACTATCACTGTGACATATACCGCTATAAACATGTACCAATAAAACTGAACCATGCATCAACCATGCATCATCCTGTACCTCAACCTGTAATTAACCTGTACCATAAACACATGCATCAACCATGCACCAACCTATACCAAACAATTTGTAATCAACCTGTACCATAAACAAGTGCAACCAACCATGTACCAAGTATGTACCAATCATGTGTCAACTACTCATCAACTATGACTCATCAATATGTAACAACATCAACAACTATACACCTCATGTATGTGCCAACTCATCAACTACTTGTCTCAACCATGTACACAACATGTAACTTAACCAAAAGCCCTCATCAGTTTCATCATCCAAATATGATTTGTAACTCTGTAATAAACCTGATGTATATGATCACATACCTAGAAACCTTCCTTAACTTTAACAACAAGAGACTAGCATTTTCATCAAACTTTTCTTTAGTCTCACATGACTAGTTTTGTATTAGTCAACAACCCTAACTTGAAATAATCATAACTTTGTACCTGTAATGAATAAAGATTTGAAACTGATACAAAATGGTCTTCAATGTGTTTTATGCAATTTCTCAATGCGTCACTACTTGAAACCTCTCAGAAAAGGATTTATAGAAAAAATGACATACCTTGCTGAATTCTGGCTTATTCTAGAGAGAGACCTTGTAGAGCGTGCCCCGCACAGAATATTTGTGGAATCAATCTGAAACTATTGCACGTCATACTACAGACAGTAATCTAACCAAAAATGTTTTTCTTACTGAATTTGTATATGTTATGAATAAGTGATGACGTTTTTACCCAAAACACTTGTTTTAGACTAGTTTCAGGACTAGCCACAAACCCTATTTTCTATAGAGTGTAATTCCAAAAATACAATGACCCACAAGATGAATTTATTACCATAGATACTTGTATATGTTTCCTCAATGGCCTATCAATTTCATAGTCTGAATCATTTTAGAAAAAAAGTTATTGTGAAAATGGTGAGATGACCTATAAATAACATACCTTAGAAGGCATCATCAAAAGAATTTATTCTCCCTTGAATTCTGGCCTTCTTTTCTTCACCTTCCCTTTGAAATTAGGTGTAGATATCCTTTGTTTACCTCAGTCACCTATAGATATTCAATATTCTCAAGTGTGATATAAAATGAGGGAGCCTTGCCTCTTATTTATACTCTCCAAATAACATCTTCTAGGTCACTTAACCCATTTCTAGGTCACTTAACCTGTTTTCCTCATTTTTAGGGTTAACCACTTTCCATAATTAGAAAGTTCTCCATTACTTTATCATTTAAATATTCCTCCTTGACTTTGTCACCTCACTTTATCATTTAAATAATCTTCTTTGATTTTGTCACTTCACTTTATTATTTAAATAATCCTTCTTGAGTTTGTCACTTGACTTTATCATTTAAATAATAATTTCTTCTTTGCAAGCTCTTTGACTTCTTTGACCTTTTGGGGCTTCAAGCCAACATATGAGGGTCCTCCAACTTTGTAAGGCCATAACTCTCAAACCGTGAGGAGTTATGTGACGTTCCACATACCAACAGAAATGGCATGACATGTACTATCCATATAGAATAGTATTACCTTCAAATATATTAAAAATCATACCATTATACATGAAACAACCTTGGTTCCATTACCCAAACCTTTGTGCTACCAGAATTCACTATCGAACGTTCTTCAAGGGTTGACATCAATGACAACCAACCTTAATTAACATATATGTGGTCCAATGGAATATTACGGTGGATATCAATACTTTATATTATTCATTGATGACTACAATACAATGACATTGGTATTTGTTTTAAAGGAAAAATACGAATCTTTTGAAAAGTTTAAAAAATTTCAACACATGGTTTAAAACGCAACAAGTGAAAAGGTTGTATCTTTGAGAACAAATAATGGAGGTGAATTCACTTCAACTGAATTCAATGATTATTTTCAAGACAATGGAATAAAGAGGAAACTAAAAAATTATTATACTCCACAGAAGAATGGAGTTACTGAAAGGATGAACAAAACTCTCATGGGCATGTCAAGATCTATGATGCAGTTTAAAGGGTTGAGCACAAAATATTGGGATGAAGCAGTCCATACTATAGTTTATCTCAGAAATCGGCCGCCTACATCATCTTTAGATGGAAAAACACCTTATGAAGCTTGGTAGGGTTTTAAACCCAAGGTAAATCATCTTACGGTTTTTGGCTCAATACATTATACTCTAGCTCCTAAGGAAAAGAGGACTAAATTAGAAAACTAAAGTATGAAGTGTACCTTCATTGGATATTGTGATGAAAAGAAAAGTTATAGGTTGCTTTCATATGGAAAACTCATTGTCAGTAGAGATGTAATTTTTGATGAAACTAAAAGTAACAGTTTAGATGATATTAATCATCTCCTTAGTCATTTAGAGAAGAAAAACACTAAGGGTAAAGGTAAGAAGAACAAGTCAAAGAAAACATTTTGTTTTGAAAAAGACTTTGTTTCTCCAGAAGACATCTCTTTATCAAAAAGTTCTTCTGATTCATATGATAATGAAACTACAAAAGACTCTTCTGATACTGAATCTTCAAAAGAATCTTCTCCAACCTCAGATATTTCAGATGAAAGAAGAGACTCATTTTTTGAAAATCCTCTTTTCAATAATAATGGTGATTTAGATCCAAATTCCCCTCAACATAATAAGCCAAAGTGGGCCGAACAACTTCTCAAATATGTTCATTTAGATGAAATTAACAAAACAGGAACTAGGGGATCTTCAAGAGCAGAAGTAATTTTTTCTCATGCTTCCACTGAACCTGCTTCTTTTGTTGAAGTAGCTAGACATAAAGAATGGCAATGAGCAATGATTAATGAATATGATTCATTACCTGCAAATGGGACTTGGAACTTAGTTGATTGTCCACATGATGTTAATCCCATCAGTTGTAAATGGGTTTATCAAGTAAAGTACAATCCCAATGGTAAAATTGACAAGTACAAAGCAAGACTTGTTGCTAAAGTTTTTGCTCAACTGGAAGGAATTCATTATGAAGAAACTTTTTCACCCACAGCTAAATGGAATACTATCAGAATGGTTATCAATTTGGTTGCACATAATGGTTGGAAATTACATCAAATGGATGTCAAAAGTGCCTTCCTGAATGGTGATATAAAGGAAAATATTTTCATTACTCAACCACAAGGTTTTGAAGCTAAAGGAAAAGAACATAAACTTTGCAAACTTGTGAAGGATTTATATGGCTTGAAACAAGCTCCTCAAGCTTGGTATGCAAAAATGGATGAGTACCTATGAAATATGGGATTTTAGCAAAGTGAATCAGATGATACATTGTATTTTTGAATGCAATATAAGAACATGGCGATACTTGTACTCTGTGTTGTTGACTTAATCATAACAGGAAATAATGACGCTCACATCAAACAGGTTAAGGAAGAACTTAAAGAAGGGTTCAAAATGATTGATTTAGGGACACTTCATTATTATCTTGGATTTGAAGTATCTCAACATCCTAAACTAATATTCATTAGTCAAAAAAAGTATGCCACTGAATTGTTAAAGAAATTTGGCATGGAAGATTGTAAACCTTCTCTTACCCCCATGGAGCAGAAATTAAAACTTTCAAAATTTGAAGGGGGGGAATTGGTAAACAGTACAAAGTACATGAAATTGGTTGGAAGTTTCATTTATTTGAAAAATACTCAACCATATTTGTCATATTCAGCCAGTATACTTTCAAGGTTTATGCAGGAACCAAGGGAAAGTCACTGGAATTCAACAAAAAGGGTACTAAGATACATTCAAGGTACAAAATATTTTGGTCTTCTCTACAAAAGGAACACAATTTTTACACTTGTTCGATATTCAGATGTTGATTTTGCAGGTTACATTGATTATAAAACATCCACTTCAGGTTATTTAATTAATATGGGTTCAACAACAGTATCTTGGAATTGCAAAAAACAAAAAAAATTGCCAATTCTTCAGCAGAGTTAGAGTACATATCAGCTTGCGAAGAAGCACATGAGATTGTGTGGCTATGCATAATTTTATAGGATCTTGGTGAAACTCAAAAATCACCAACTACCTTATTGATCGATAGTCGGTTAACAATAAATATGGCCAAGAATTTAGTATTTCATTCGAAGACTAAAAATGTTGACACCAAGTACCACTTCATCATATCGCTCATCATCAAAGACATCATCAAGCCTCAATTTTGTCCATATGAAGATCAAACTTCAGATATTTTTACCAAACCTCTTAGTAGAATAAAGTTCACTAAGTTTAGAGATGAAATTGGTATTTGTAAAAGTGAACTTTTGGATTAAAGGGGGGATTATTAGTCTCATAATCCTAAAGTTCTATAGTCTAAGTATTTTCTAGTATAAATGTTTTTAGAAATTAGTTTATTTTAGTTTGTTGGGATAAGGACACCTAGCTTCTATGTAAAAGAAACCTATCATACTCATGTGATTATGTGATTGGTTGTTCTCCTAGTTTTTAGTTTAGAGTTGAGCTATATAAACAAGCTCCTTCTTCAAGTGAGGTTAATAAGTTGATTATGAGTCCTCACTTTGGATTGTAATCACTTTTTCCTTATCAATAAAATTATGTGTTTGAGGACACTTTGTCAACATTTCTCCGATTGTGATGGTTCCAAAGAAGGATGGAACATGGCGAATGTGTGTCGATTATTGAGCCTTAAACAAAATCACGGTGAAAATTTGATACCCTCTTCCTTGTATAGATTATTTACTTGATGAATAAAGAATGCTGTTTATTTAACTAAGTTGGATTTGTGTAGTGGTTACCATCAGATCAGGGTTTCAGAACCAGATGCATGGAAAATTTCCTTTAAAACCAAATAGGGTCTATTTGAGTGGTTAGTTATGTCATTTGGGCTTTGTAATGCCCCGACGACCTTCATGTGTGTAATGAATGATGTACTCAAGCCATTCTTAGATGACTTTGTAATTGTGTATATATATGACATTCTTATATTTAGTGGGACTTGGGATTGAACATGTATGACATGTAAAGAAAGTATTGGATACTTTGCAAAGGAAAATGTTGTATGTAAAATTGTCCAAATGTGAGTTTGACAAGACTTCACTGATCTACTTAGGTCATATTGTAGGAGGAGGAGAATTGAAAACTGATCCTTCCAAAATTGATGTAATTGTAAATTGGCCTGAGCCCACAAATGTAATCGAAGTACGAAGCTTCTTGGGTGTAGTTCAGTATTAGAGGAGATTCATTGAAAATTTCTCATTTATTGCAGCTCCTTTGCATGACTTGACCAGTCTGAAGAACACTTTTCAGTGGGGAGGAAAGAAACCAAAGGCCTTCGACACTTTGAAGGAAAATATCAGTACAACACTAGCTAGTATTAGCATTGTTGAATCTGTTATCACTCCAAGAAAATCCTTAGGGTTGTAGGCTAAGGATGCTTGGTAACTTAAGAAATCAATAATCAATGTGTGTGGATCAATGGGATAACTGAGGATGGCTAATGAGAAGAACAACTTATCATGCATTCGAATGAGCCAGTGCTTTTAGAAACCAATAATCAGATGCAGTAATTTGGAATGGGGTATGAAGAACACTATTCTAGATAACCAAGTACATTAACATGAAGGGTCATACAAGATAGTAAGAGTTCATTCAATTCGAATTCATGAGCCAAATAAGAAGATGACAGTTCTTAATAGATGAGCTTAAATTGAATCGAATTACAGAGCAATGAAACACATGAGAAAATCTGATATTAGTAGCAAAAGAAAACTGTGATTCATATCAAAATAAGAGTCTAAGTACATAGGCCAAATGTATCCAAGATCGAACCCGTCCTTGTGGTCAAGTTTTGTGGTGGATAGCATGGCTATCGGTAGTGTCCTTAAGTCATTTTTGAGTTTCTATAGTTGCAAAACTTAGGTTTTGGTTTTTGTCTTTGCAAATAATATGATCCATAAAGTCTTCTTTTCAAAATTTGCATAATTCACTTTCAACAGCTATCGTGTGTCCAAAAGTTGAGTGTTAGCTGTGGAAAGTGGCGACTTTCAGCAGCTAAGGAGCACTTCTCATAAGTCTATGCGCTGTTGAAAGTGGTCAATTTCAAATTTTGAAACAATCAGTTTCGCGGGTCGTGCGCTATTGAAAGTGCATACTTTCTGCATCTATGGAGCGGTTCTTAAAAGGTCACGCGCTGAGGAAAGTGAATACTTTCAACAACTAATGGGGGTTTTCCACAGGGTCATGCGCTAGTGAAAGCGGCAAGTCTGAACAACTAACATAGGCGTTTTCCATAGGCCGTTGGTTGAAGAAAGCGGGAATCACGTGCGTGATATCCACGTCTAAAGGCAGTGATGATATGATCATCCCACGTCAGGCAAATCCAAATCATGCGCTGATAAGAGTGGGTAATGATGGAAACTCAATTCTGCACGTCAGAATAGGATTGTGATGCGAATTCGGCTCAGAAACTCACGCTCCATAATCATGGCATCTGGGATGTCAAGCTCGAATCCAGTGGTGCAGGTACAGAGGATGTATTGCCGGCCTGATAAGCATCAAATCAAGTCGTTGTTTCCATATCATACCCGGTTCGCAGAGGTCTGTCAAAGTTTCAAATGTTTTAAAACAGAGCCGACTCCCGAAGTGCTTTCAATAGCGCATAACCTCGACTCGACCAGCAGTTGCAGGGGTCACAAACTGTCGGGATATTCGAGCTACAGAATGGTGAGAAAACGTAGTGGTGCTCTACTCAAGAGAGAGCTGGATAGCCTGTCCTTTTTACAGACACACCCCGAAGTCTAGAGACATTTTTCAAATGCAGGGTGTATTGGGTTCGTTGAAAGATTGCAAATTGGTTGCCACCAGTCTACGACATAAGCTTTTTCCAAGACTTTCGATGGGAACAAATCTCATGTTGGGTCCATGGAAATTAGAGTGGATGAAGTTGTCATTGCCACAGCTACAAGCCTACCACGAACCGGTCAGAGATGGTTTAAAACCACTGCTCCCAAAAATTTCGACTTCAGAGCTTATTTGAAAGAGGGATATAAGCACAAGGCATGGAAAAAAGGTATGCTGGTTTCCTATCTAGAAGAAGAATGGCAGGAGTTGTTCAAAGGCATCCAACTGTACATTACTTCAGAGGGAAGATATGATAAAGTTATGATGTATCACATCAAACTCATGGATCATTTCACAGGTAAGATTCCCCTTAATTTACCTTTTTTCCTACATAAAAGTTTGACTAAGGTTTGCAAGAAGATTAGGGCTCAACCCTTGAGCATAAAAAGTACTCTATGTCACTTCGGCCTCATAATATTAATCATCCTGGAGGAATTGAAACAACAGGGAAGGAGCTGGGATCATTTCTTATTCTGGGAAGGTTTTGAAACACAGACCCAGCTGGAAAATGAACCAGGGAAAGCTTCAAAGAAACAATCTTCCCCTCAAAGTAGTTCAAGAAAAAGAAGGACCCTGCCAGGACCTCCAGAAGACAGAGTTTCTAGAGTGAAGCCATGCAAGTCGAAGAAAAGGTTAAATTTTGAGCAGATCACAGAGAAGACCACAGAGAAAATCACATAGCATCCTACAGAGCAGAGTACAGGGAAGAATGTATTAAACTTTCCCTATTCAGATTCAGAATCAGAGCAGCAAGATCAATGCCCTGTCACTGATAATCCTGAGCAGAAAACTGAGTGTGCACAAAACTATGAGACCTTCACCCATACAAAAGAGGGAGAAACATCAAAAAGCTCCAAATCAAAGAAGTCTCAGAAGATCAAGCATCTGAAGGAGGTAATTTCCCATCAAGAGGTTTTGGAAAGGGTAATTAAAGAAAGGTATAAGAAGCTGTCTGAGAACTTTGAAAAAACCAATACTGCATTTGAGAGATTGGCTAGGGAAAGCATTAAAGAGAAGAAAAGAAAGAAAAAACTCACCAAAGATTACAATAGCTTGTGGTGGCTTGCCAAATGCCTTAAAAGGGAAATAAGAAGGTTAAAACAAAAACAGAGGCAAAAACCTCATCCAAATCTGAAGGTTCTCGCTCAAGTCGTCGTTAATATGCAAGGTGAGAAATCGGAAAAACACTAAAGTTTGATGAAATAGAACTTTTGGAGGTGAAAACTCATTTTGAGCGCAATCAGGGCTTTCACCAGCGCAAAACTATATTTTATGACCCGTTAGTTGTGGAAAGTGACGGCTTTCAACAACTAACCAGTGAAAAATTAAACGAGTTAGCTGCTGAAAATGTGAAAAGTAATTTTTGAAGCCAAGGACAAGACAGTTCATTCCAAACAGGTTTTGAAGGAGCTCCAATGTATCAATGGGATATCACATTGCATGCAAAGAGTTTAGCATCAGAGGTTCGAGAGAATTTTGGTAACACATGCAAAACCATTTCCTCAAAAATCGACCATGAATGTTGGGAAATTAAACTGTCAAGACAGGTGTCCTGCTATTCTTCACCACATTACAGATACCATGAGCTGAAGGATGCAGATGGCGAATTTTGGAAATAGAAGACAGTTCGAGTTCTAAGTTTAGTGATTAAGACTTTATTTTCAAGTTGTTTAGATAGAATTGAATTGTTTTTATTAAATACAGATCCATGTTTTTAGGATCTGTGAAACTGTTTGTAAGAGGCTATAAATGCCTATTTTTGATATGAAACAAAGGTTCAAACTGGGAGAATTTTTATGCCATTGTATAGACTCTTTTTGTAGAAATAAAGTAAAGTTTCCTTTCGTTTGCAATACCAGAATTGTCCATATTTCATTCTCTGTACTTTAATTTCAGTTTATTTTAGTTCATAAAGACTGTTACCTCTTTGTTGAACTCATAGGATTGAAATTAAAGGATTCCTCGTTGTCTTGTATTAGGCCCTACGTTCATTTGTATTGGCAAATCAAGAATAGTATTCTCCATTTTCTCTTTCAATTATTTGATCTGGTTATTGTTTACTGAAAGCAATCCATCTTTACATGTGTGATAAGCTGTTTCTTATACAAATCATTCAAGACCCCATTGTCCCAAACACAAAAAACCATTATTTCTAAGTTACCAAGCATCCTTAGCCTACAACCCTAAGGAGTTTCTTGGAGTGATAACAAATTGGCACCTTTGCCGGGGAGACGGAATTCAAGCTCTGCTTCTCTGGGAGACGAAATTGATCTAGTTCTTGATGATAGACAAGAAGTAGACACTTTCGGTTGTACATTTTCTATCTGGCGACTCCATTGAAACGAGGTGGATCCAAAAAGAGCTCACACCAGGGCGAACCAAGAAGGCCCATTGACAACACCAGTTCCTGATCCCGAAAAGATCATCAGCAAGGGAAAAGTGTTGCAAAGACAGGTTTCCGGATCTGCAAGGGCAGTAGATTCAGGTATTCAAACTATTACTCATCCTTCCATATCTAAAAAGTCTTTGGTTCAATCCCCTGCTGAAACTCAAAATTCTTAGGAAATTGAAAATTCATCTCAAGTTTCTAGGATAGAAGAACCTTCATTTTCTTCCAATATTACTGACTCTGTTCTTGAGGTTGACATTTCATCCCATCTAAAAGAATCGAATACAGAACCCTCCCAACAGAAATAAAATTCTTCTTCATCTTCTTTTGATTCATCACCCATCAAATCTTCGAAAGGTGTCTTATACACTCACACTAATCTGCTCGTTCTTGAAGATATTCTTCATGATCTGTCCTCCAAAGGTGAAGAAAATTTAGCATTGTTTCTTGGCCAATTTTATAAAGCCTCTTACTTTTCACCGATTTATGAAATTTCTGCTCAAGGTGAAGTGAGATAGCCATTCTATTCTAACTCAGGAAGCTCATCTCCTCCATCATCTCCTACGAGTTCCTCATCTATGTCAATCACCAAGACTGTCATGGCTGCCCCTTTGACCAAAATGCAACAAATCTTGGCTACTAGGTATGCACCACTCGTATTGCCAAACCCTATAGCAGCCATGCCAACAGGAGATTACCAGAAATATATGCCTAAATTCACAGGCGAAGGTGATGTGTCCGCTGAATAACATATCGAGGCTTTTTACAGTTATGCAGAGAACCTAAATATTGAACAGGAAGATGTTTGGACACGATTCTTTGTCCAAAGACTAGATGGCCATGCTAGGAAATGGTTCAAGGAACTCCCTGCTGGTTCCATTGCCGGAATCGAGCAATTGGATGAGACATTCCTCAAACATTGGGGTGACAGAAGAGATTTTGTCTACTACATCACAGAATTTGGAAACTTGAGGAAACAGAGTAATGAATCAGTCTCTGATTTCACCAAGAGGTTTAACCGGATGTATGGAAAAATTCCAGCAGAGATAAAACCATCAGATGCTTCTGCCAAGATCACCTATTCTAATGCTTTTGATTCAGATTTCTGCTTGCTGTTGAGATAAAGGAGGTCACCAACACTATCTCTCATGCAAGATGCTGCCCTTGAGGTGGAATCAAATATTCTGGCCTCTCAAAAGCGGAAATGAGATTCTGATAGGAGAAGACCAAAGAATGAGGCCTCATCTTCATCCAATGCTAATCCAAAACTTGATAAAATGGCCAAAATGCTAGAATCTCTGACCTCTGAGATATCTAAGCTAAAGATCGAAAATAAACAGCCTGTGAAGGGAAGAAACACCTATGATTCTGCAGGTAGAAATCCGAACCTAAATCCAAATAACTTCAGAAGGAATAATCAGCCTACTCATATCCTGCAAAGAGAAAGGAATTCTAATGAAGATCAGAGAATAAAAGTCCCGCTTCAAAATGTAGTGATGGACAAGGACAATGGTGAATATTAATATGATGGAGAAGGTGACATTCATTGTGTTGGAGAAGAGACAGGGAAGTCTTATCTAACACAACAAGATTATGAGGAATCATTAATGACTGAACAGACATAAGATGATCTTCTTGGTGATGGCATTTTCACAGCAGAGGATAAAAATAGATATAACCTCCGATCCAAATCTAATGCTGCTCAACAAGATGCATCAGCCTCTCCTGAAAAGACTGTTGTCCCTGTTAAAAAGAAAGACCAGATATCAGAAGATCAGTCAGCAAATCCTTCAAAGGTGAAAGCATCATCTCCTCCCAAGAAGACTGCTGCCCCTATCAACCATCAAACTACAGAAAGTCAGCCTCCTATAGAACAACAAAAAATTCAAGAAGCCCCCTCAAATCAGGTAAAGGTTTCTGATAAAGCTGCTAATAAGGTTCCATATTCTTTTAATTTTGAGGCTGAAATACAAAAGATTAAGATTCCTATTCCTCTAGTTGAGTTGATGAAAAATGAAATGTTTAAAAGAGATATTCTTAAAACTTTGGATCCCCAATCTGTATCCCTTTCTGCTAATATCCTCAACATTTATGATGATAAACCTACCATTACTCTGGGTCAAATGGTAGAAGACTGAGATGAAAGATGTCCTCCCTTTTACATCTCTTTAAATATTCATGAGAAAACACTGCATAATTGTTTGTTGGACTCCGGTGATTCGCACAATCTAATGCCAAAGGCTGTCATGGATGAGCTTGGGCTGGAGATCACCAAGTCTTATCATGACCTTTTCTCCTTTAATTCTAGAAAAGTCAAATGACTTGGGATGATTAAGGATTTGGTTGTGACCTTGACCCAAGCATCAATGAAGACAATGGTGATGGATATAGTGGTGGCCGACATACCTCCAAAATTTGGGTGTCTTCTATCAAGATCGTGGATGAAGAGACTAGGTGGCACTCTTCAAATGGATCTCTCTTACGCTACTATCCCTGTTTTCGGAGGGGTGAACAGAAGAATTTAGAGGGAATCTCATTTGGCATATGTTATCAGTGACGAGAAAAATCCATCCAATCATCCTATCTATTCAGTAGATACAGATATGGGATCCTGTATTTTGCAAATTGATGATTCACTGCCTGACACATTGCTGCTCAGAAAGCCCACAGATCAGATCACAATTCGGCCTACAGAAACAGGAGAAGATGACCTTTGGACCATGTTCTTTGACGGTGCTTGCACTAAGGAGTCAGCTGGAGCAGGAGTGGTACTCATTTCTCCTTCTAAGAAAACTTCTCATTTGTCCTTTAAACTTAATTTTAAAGTGACTAATAACATTGCTGAGTATGAGGCATTACTTTTGGGGCTGAATGTAGAAAATGAGAAGGGCATTAAAAAATTGCAGGTGTTTGGAGATACAGATTTGATTATTCAGCAGGTGAATAAGTCCTTTCAAGCCAAGCATGTCAGGCTGAAGGCATACAGAGATGAAGTGTTGAAGGAAATTCAAAATTTCGCAGATTTTAAAATTACATTTGTACCTAGAGAAATGAATGAGTTGGCTGATTCATTGGTTGTGTCTGCTTGTGCATTCATACCTCCTCTACCTCATAAATTAACTTACGAAATTCAAGTTAAATATAGGCCATCTCTCCCTGATAATGTAAAATTTTGGAAGGTTTTTGAGGACGATGTTGAACTCACTAGATTCCTTGCAGTTATAGATGAGTTTGCAGACCTGCAGATTGATCAAGAGAATGAACATGACCATGAGGCTGAGGAGCCAAAGTTCAAAAGAAAAATCGCAGCACATGAAATAGTTCAGTTGTCCACCAACAAAATTCCTAAAGGTTTGGTCCCACTAGAAAGGATTTTCGACAATAATGATGTGGCTATCAAATTGCAAAGTAGGGAAAAAGAGTCAGATGTTTTACAGTATAATGTGGCTAGTGAGGAAGATCCGAAACATGTCAACTTGGCTTCACATTTGACTGAAAAACAAAGGGCTGATTATGGAGAATTGCTAAAGGAATTTGCAGACATCTTCGCTTGGCAGTATGATGATTTGAAAACCTTTGACACAAAAGTAATTCAGCATAAAATTCCCCTGAATAAAGACACCAAACCATTCAGGCAGAAGCTTAGATCTTTCAACCCTTTGTTGCTGCCTACAATGGAGAGGGAAATTAAGAAATTGTTGGATGCCCGCATTATCATTCCTCTCAGGTATTCAGAATGGATTGTGAATCTTGTGCTGGTTAGGAAGAAGAATGGGGAGATCAGACTCTGTGTCGACTTTAGAAATTTGAACAAGTTCTCTAGGAAAGACAACTACCCTCTGACAAAAATGGAGCATATTTTGAAGAAGGTGTCAGGATCAAAGGTGATGTCCTTTATTGATGGGTTTTCCGGATACAATCAGATTGTTGTCCATCCGGAAGACAAAGAAAAGACTGCCTTTACTACTCCATGGGGTACGTTTATGTACGAGAAGATGCCCTTTGGGTTGATGAATGCAGGAGCGACATTCCAAAGGGAAATGGACATTGATTTCGTTGGAGAGAAAGATAAATTTGTCCTGATTTATCTTGACGATATCACTGTTTTCTCAAGCAGCCACGAACTTCATTTGCAACACTTAAGAAGGACATTTCTGAAATGTCGAAGGTATGGCATCTCTCTTAATCCGAAAAAATCAAATTTTGCACTTAAAGAGGGAAAATTACTTGGGCATATTGTTTCAGCTGATGGGGTTAAGATTGACCCAAAGAGGGTAGAAGCAATTAAAAATCTGTCTCTTCCTAGATCAAAGAAAGACATTCAGTCTTTCCTTGGGACTATTAATTTTGTCAGAAGGTTTATAGTGAATTTTTCCGAACTCACAAAGCATATCACTGCTATGTTGAGGAAAGACTCTGAGGTAAAGTGGACTGAAGCAGCCAAACAATCATTCAATGCCATCAAGGAAGCCATCACGATAGCCCGTGTTTTCATCAGCCCCGATTTCTCCAAGGTATTTTACAATTTTTCATTTGCTTCCAGTGATACGATCGCAGCAGTTCTCTTGCAGAAGAATGATGATGATCAAGAGCAACCAGTTGCCTTCTTTAGTAAGGTCTTGAGGGATGCAGAGGTAAAGTATGAGTTGTTGGAGAAACAAGCATATGCACTTGTCAAGTCACTGAAAGCTTTCAGGGTCTACATTCTTCAGGCAAAGGTAATAGCTTTTTTTCCCTCTAGTTCAGTCAAAGATGTTCTTGTCCAGCCCGACATTGATGGAAAAAGGAGTAAGTGGATAGAAAGATTGATTGAATTCGATGTTGAAATCAAACTGGAAAAGCTAGTGAAAGGTCAGGACCTTGCCAAACTCCTGGCAGAGGAAAATTGCAGGCTGCTCGACATAAATCTGATGAGTATTGATGCAAAAAATGCTCCGTCTACAGAGAAGAAGGAAGGTGAGGGAATGCAGGTTTTAGCTCATTTAGCTGATTGCAAATGGTACAGTCATATTATTCAGTTTTTGCAAACTTTATCAGTCCCATCAGACTTGACAAAGACTCAAAGAAGGGCTTTCAAGCTCAAAGCAATAAATTTCTGCATAAATGAAAATTTTCTATTCTGGAAAAATCCCATAGGTCTATTGTTGAGATGTGTAAATCAAGAAGAGGAATCCAAGGTCATGGTTGAATTTCATAATAGTGAATGCAGGGGACATCACTATTGGAAAACCACAACACACAAAATCTTAAGATCTGGCTATTACTGGCCATCCTTATTTTCAGATGTATATCAGTTTGTGAAAACATGTGACAAATGTCAGAGATTTGAAGGTAAATAGCAACTGCAGTCTCTTCCTCTCAAACCTATAGTGGTCACAGGACCTTTTCAATAGTGGGGCCTAGACTTCATAGGTGAAATTCATCCGCCTTCTAGTGGTCAGCATCGGTGGATCCTGGTTGCCACCGATTACTTTACAAAGTGGATTGAGGCTATTCCCACCTGGAATGCCAATCATACTGTCATCATCAACTTTTTGCAGGAAAACATATTTTCCAGATTTGGCTGTCCCAAGAGATTGGTCACTGATAATGCTGCTGCATTCAAAGATAAACACTTGGTGAAATTGTGTGATGAGATAGGAATTCAGTTGGTACATTCCACAGCTTACTATCCGCAAGGGAATGGTTTAGCTGAGTCATCCAACAAGAGTTTAGTTAGAATCATAAAGAAGATGCTGGAACAAAATGCCAGAGGTTGGGATTCCAAACTGAAATTTGCCTTATGGGCTGACAGGGTAACATGTAAGAAATCAATTGGTACATCTCCTTTCAAGTTGGTATATGGTAATGAGGCCATATTTCCTATTCAACTTGCATTGCCAGTTGCAAAGTTCTTACAAGAAACTGATTCTGAACCAAGTGATTTGACCAGGAGAATTCATAATTTGGTAGAACTACAGCAGGATAGAGAGCAGCTCTTGGAAAAAACAGAATTGCATCAAGAAAGAATAAAAGAAACTTTCGACAAGAAAGTCAAATCAGATGTCTTCAAAACAGGGGATTTGGTCTTAAAGTGGGATGCAGCAAGGTGGGAGAAGGGGAAACACGGAAAATTCGAGGCTCTTTGGATAGGTCCTTTTGTCATAACAATGGTGCAACAGAACAATACCTTTTTTCTCCAAACTCTTTCAGGCGAGCCAGTATCAGGGTGCCCTTTCAACGGGCGCTTCCTGAAGATCTATTTCTCATAAGGCTTCCTTCGAAGCCAGGTTCTTCTTGTACATATTTTCTTGTTCTGTTTTCTTTATTTCTGTCATTCCAATAACTCCATGCCCAATGGTACTAGCAACTATTTTTCAAGTTTTCTGTTTCAAGTTGTAATAAGGCTAGCTAGGTTCTTGGTCACCTCACAGGGAGATGCCCATCCCAGTTGGAGCCAAATGTTAACTCCCAAAATGAAACCGTCCTTGTGGTCAAGTTTTGTGGTGGATAGCATGGCTATCGGTAGTGTCCTTAAGTCATTTTTGAGTTTCTATAGTTGCAAAACTTAGGTTTTGGTTTTTGTCTTAGCAAATAATATGATCCATAAAGTCTTCTTTTCAAAATTTGCATAATTCACTTTCAACAGCTAACGTGCGTCCAAAAGTTGAGTGTTAACTGTGTAAAGTGGCGACTTTCAGTAGCTAAGGAGCGCTTCTCATAAGTCAGTGCGCTGTTGAAAGTGGTCAATTTCAAATTTTGAAACAATCAGTTTCGCGGGTCGTGCGCTGTTGAAAGTGCATACTTTCTGCAGCTATGGAGGGGTTCTTAAAAGGTCACGAACTGAGGAAAGTGAAGACTTTCAACAACTAACGGGGTTTTTCCATAGGGTCATGCGCTAGTGAAAGCGGCAAGTCTGAACAGCTAACAGAGGTGTTTTCCACGGGCCGTTGGTTGAAGAAAGAGGGAATCACGTGCGTGATATCCACGTCTAAAGGCAATGATGATATGATCATCCCACGTCAGGAAAATCCAAATCATGCGCTGATAAGAGTGGGTAATGATGGAAACTCAATTCTGCACGTCAGAATAGGATTGTGATGCGAATTCGGCTCAGAAACTCATGCTCCATAATCATGGCATCTGGGATGTCAAGCTCGAATATAGTGGTACAGGTACAGAGGATGTATTGCCGACATGATAAGCATCAAATCAAGTCGTTGTTTCCATATCATACCCGGTTCGCAGAGGTCTGTCAAAGTTTCAAATGTTTTAAAACAAAGCCGACTCCCGAATTGTTTTCAACAGTGCATAACCTCGGCTCAACCAGCAGTTGCAGGGGTCACAAACTGTCGGGATCTTCGAGCTACAAAATGGTAAGAAAACGTAGTGGTGCTCTACTCAAGAGAGAGCTGGATAGTCTGTCCTTTTTACAGACACACCCCGAAGTCCAGAGACATTTTTCAAACGCAGGGTGTATTGGGTTCGTTGAAAGATTGCAAATTGGTTGCCATCAGTCTACGGTTGAATCTTTTGCCAAGACTTTCGATGGGAACAAAGATCATGTTGGGTCCATGGAAATTAGAGTGGATGAAGTTGTCATTGCCACAGCTACAAGCCTACCAAGAACCGATCAGAGATGGTTTAAAACCATTGCTCCCAAAAATTTGGACTTCAGAGATTATTTGAAAGAGGGATATAAGCACAAGGCATGGAAAAAAGGTATGCTGGTTTCCTATCTAGAAGAAGAATGGCAGGAGTTGTTAAAAGGCATCCAACTGTACATTACTTCAGAGGGAAGATATGATAAAGTTATGATGTATCACATCAAACTCATGGATCATTTCACAGGAAAGTCTCCCCTTAATTTACCTTTTTTCCTACATAAAAGTTTGACTAAGGTTTGCAAGAAGATTAGGGCTCAACCCTTGAGTATAAAAAGTACTCTATGTCACTTCGGCCTCATAAAATTAATCATCCTGGAGGAATTGAAACAACAGGGAAGGAGCTGGGATCATTTCTTATTCTGGGAAGGTTTTGAAACACAGACCTAGCTGGAAAATGAACCAGGGAAAGCTTCAAAGAAACAGTCTTCCCCTCAAAGTAGTTCAAGAAAAAGAAGGACCCTGCCAGGACCTCCAGAAGACAGAGTTTCTGGAGTGAAGCCATGCAGGTTGAAGAAAAGGTTAAATTTTGAGCAGATCACAAATAAGACCACAGAGAAAATCACAGAGTGTCCTACAGAGCAGAGTACAGGGAAGAATGTATTAAACTTTCCCTATTCAGATTCAGAATCAGAGCAACAAGATCAATGCCCTGTCACTGATAATCCTGAGCAGAAAACTGAGTCTGCACAAAACTATGAGACCTTCACCCATACAGAAGAGGGAGAAACATCAAAAAGCTCCAAATCAAAGAAGTCTCAGAAGATCAAGCATCTGAAGGAGGTAATTGCCCAGCAAGAGGTTTTGGAAAGGGTAATTAAAGAAAGGTATAAGAAGCTGTCTGAGAACTTTGAAAAAACCAATACTGCATTTGAGAGATTGGCTAGGGAAAGCGTTAAAGAGAAGAAAAGAAAGAAAAAACTCACCAAATATTACAATAGCTTGTGGTGGCTTGCCAAACGCCTTAAAAGGAAAATAAGAAGGTTAAAACAAAAACAGAGGCAAAAACCTCATCCAGATCTGAAGGTTCTCGCTCAAGTCGTCGTTAATATGCAGGGTGAGAAATCAGAAACACACTAAATTTTGATGAAATCGAAATTTTGGAGGTGAAAACTCATTTTGAGCGCAATCGGGGATTTCACCAGCGCAAAACTATATTTTATGACCCGTTAGCTGTGGAAAGTGACGACTTTCAACAGCTAACCCGCTAAAAATTAAACGAGTTAGCTGCTGAAAGTGGGAAAAGTAATTTTTGAAGCCAAGGACAGGACAGTTCATTCCAAACAGGTTTTGAAGGAGCTCCAGTGTATCAATGGGCTATCACATCGCATGCAAAGAGTTTAGCATCAGAGGTTCAAGAGAATTTTGGTAACACATGCAAAACCATTTCCTCAAAAATCAACCATGAATGTTGGGAAATTCAACTGTCAAGACAGGTGTCCTGCTATTCTTCACCACATTGCAGATACCAGGAGCTGAAGGATGCAAATGGCGAATTTTGGAAATAGAAGACAGTTTGAGTTCTAAGTTTAGTGATTAAGACTTTATTTTCAAGTTGTTTAGATAGAATTGAATTGTTTTTATTAAATACAGATCCATGTTTTTAGGATCTGTGAAACTGTTTGTAAGAGGCTATAAATGCCTATTTTTGATATGAAACAAAGGTTCAAACTGGGAGAATTTTTATGCCATTGTATAGACTCTTTTTGCAGAAATAAAGTAAAGTTTCCTTTCGTTTGCAATACCAGAATTGTCCATATTTCATTTTCTGTACTTTAATTTCAGTTTATTTTAGTTCATAAAGACTATTACCTCTTTGTTGAACTCATAGGCTTGAAATTAAAGGATTCCTCACTGTCTTGTATTAGGCCCTACTTTCATTTGTATTGGCAAATCAAGAATAGTATTCTCCATTCTCTCTTTCAATTATTTGATCTACTTATTGTTTACTGAAAGTACTCCATCTTTACATGTGTGATAAGCTGTTTCTTATACAAATCATTCAAGACCCCATTGTCCCAAACACAAAAAACCATTATTTCTAATTTACCAAGCATCCTTAGCCTACAACCCTAAGGAGTTTCTTGGAGTGATAACAAAATCTTCAACAACCATTTGAGATCGAGATAAATGCTAGCAGTTACGCCATGGGTGCAGTATTGATGCAGTATCGTAAGCCTATATGTAACCACTCTGAAACGTTTAACCAAGCTGTTTTTAACTATCCTACATATGATAAAGAGTTGTATGCACTAGTTCAAAGTGTGAAAAAATGGAAGCGTTACTTGTGAGGGAATAAAACAATCATACATACAGATCACCAGCCCTTACAATATCTCCAAGAACAAACCAAGCTACAACAATCTCAACATTACAGGTGGATGGGTTTTCTTCAATATTTAGACAGAGGTTGTTAACCGAACAATGGTACATTTGCTTCGATCCTACTGCAATAAACATCCCAAGTTGTGGGATGACCAGATACCCTATATTCAACATGCTTACAATAGAGCGTTACATTCCTCCACTTAGTGTTCTCCATTTGAGACATTCTTTGGATACTTGCATAAGGTCCCTTTGGACTTGATGTATGGAAAATATGTCGATTCAAAGGAAGAGACAAATGAAGATAGGGCCCACGAGTTCATTCAAAGGATCTAGCAAGTGCACCAAGCAGTCAAGGAGAAGTTGGAGAAAAGTCAAGCACAGTATAAGGCTCGACATGAAAAGCACAAGGTTGATCATGAGTTCCAGGTTAGAGACCAAGTATGGCTTCAAATCATCAAGGAGTGATTGAAGGGTGAAGGAAATAAAATCAAACCTATCTGATATGGACCATTCACCATCTTGGAGAAAATCGACAACAGTGCTTTCCGGTTATATCTTCCACCTTATATGTATATTTACTCAGTTGTAAACGTAGAAAACTTGAAACTTTTTTAGCCTTCCATACTTATGGATCAAGGCGAGGAGGTTTCGCTTCCTTCGGTTGATGAGTTTTCTCCTGAGTACTTGGACGAGTTAAAATAAGATATCATCCTGGAAAGAAGGACGAGGACTTCACACAGAGGTGATGTCAATTATCTTCGGGTGGGATTAAAGGGCACACATCCAAGAAAGGAAAAATGGATTAAGAAAGACAAAGTGAGGGAAATCTTCCCTCAATTACCTGTTTATTGCTAGAGTCTTTTGGTGCTCCAAAAGCTCTCAGTGGGAAGGAGTGATCCGAAATGATCCAGAGAGGCCTAAGGATAACTCAAAATTCTTAGAAGTTTCTTAGTAATCTCATAATGGCCTCAATAGGTGGAGAAAGGGAAAAAATTAAAAGTCCTCAAAACTCATCAAAATTGGAATCGTCACGAAGAGGGCGTCACAAGATTTCCAATGAAGTAAACGATTAATCGAACATAGTTACGATTCGAAAGATATTTGTGGTCAAAGTTTTGGTCAACCTAGCTCAGTCAACAAGGATGAGTCAACATCCGTACTGCTGACGTCAACATTAATATGGATGATGCCAACATATGTATAGGGTATGTGGAACAATCAATGATTGACATGTGTCATGATGACGTCAACATGATGACATGGCAGCACCAAAGGTTTCCACATGTCACACATTTTTGGCATTTTTAAGTCAGTATGTGGACCAATGGAAAAGTGCCATGTGGAAGTTCGTACAATCACTTGGAAGGTTGTACATGATGTGGCATACACATGGCATCTGTAAATCCATATGGTAGGTGATGTGGCAAGATGACCAGGCAGGAGGTGACATGGCAATTGACTCTCTAAGCAGGTGACGTGGGCCAATGAATGGCCGCCACGTGGCCCATTCATGGGTTTCCACATGGAAGAGAGAAAATTCCCAATGAGGGCTAGTAACCGAAATTACAAAATTAAAAATGGGCCAGTCCACCAAATCTGGCAGAGGTTCCACCAAATCTAGTGGTCGATCCCTCTATATCCGACTTCACCAAGTAAACGATAGACTTCCAGTATACTCGAACCACAACTTTGGTGTATCCTCCAGGTTTGGAAACGATCCTGGTGGTTAGTGCCACCATGAATTTTAGTTGTAATTGTTAGCCAAAAGGGGGAGGCCTGTAGGTTTCACCCCAAGACCTCTCCAACCATCAATCTTTTAATAACATCCGCCAACCATTAGGCCAATGGAGAACGTTGCTAACTTCACCCACTTTTTTATTTAAAAATGGAATTTTTCCAATGCATGAGGTGAGATATAAGGCATGTGATAGTACCACTAGGCACATTTTACGAGGTAAATTTTGATGAATTAATTGTAGGTTGCAAGCACATAAATCAAGAAAAAAATTCTCTTAGGCCTGGAAGTGCTAGAGTCATATTGAGGCGTGGCGATAGTCGTTTTTGGGTAATTCAAAACCACAAATTCAATGGTGTTGTTTTTCTTCTGATCTAAGCAAAACTTCTGCAACTTAATTCCAGAATGAAGTATACTTATGTATTTTTCCAAATTCTTTTGCTGATTTAATAAAAGGCCTACCCAATTGAGAGTAGGACCCAGAGATGTAGTCCATCAGGGATGAAATCCATTATCAAGTTTTTGTGTTCAGATTTGATGCTTATGTCTCTTTATTATTGAGCTTTTCATTCTTTATGGCGCACTTCAATTTATGCTCATTTAATACAATTCTTTAATAAGTCACATCGATGAAAAGATCTCAGATCAATTTTCTTATTCATGTTAAACATTATGAAATTTCTTTCTTGGCAAACCCTAGGAGTAAAGGACTTAAGATACTACTTCTTTTCTCTTCATTTGTTAGACTTTACTAAAGTGATTTGACCTAGATAAACTTCTAATTAAACCCTAAAATACTATCACTTCAGAAGTCATTATCTAGTTGTTGTTGATTTTAATATATTTCAATAGTCTAATGAGGAGGAAGATGCTATGGTCTAGAAGTGCCTACTCTCTAGTAGCTCATTCCCCTAAATTTTAGATCCTGGAAGACTTAAAGTGTTAACTCTTCTAAGATCCATTCTTCACTTAGACAAATGTAATCATTGTTTTTACTAGTTCCAAGTGAAATCTACCACCTATTGACTCCATCACCCTATAAATACACTTGTACACTTTTTTTAGTGAATGATTGATCAAACAAACACTCAAACTCTCTTCCTTGAAGCTTTTGCTAACTTCTACTAGCTCTAAACTAGACTAATTCACTAGTTAACTTGCTATTGTTGCAAATCACTGCTACAACCATACTAATCTACATTTATTTGTTGCATAAACCTACATAAATTGCATCTAATTCACTCATAAATTTCTTGTGATAATTTCCAAACAATCTACTTGATAAATGCTAAGTTTCCATGGTATTTTCGTACAATTCTGAGCACTAATACTTGTTTTTGTTACAAAAGATTGCTACAACCATCTAATTGCAGCAAATTCTCTGCAAAACAAACATTTAATGATAGCTAGACATTGCAGAAAATGCTTGTGACAATTGATTATCATTTTTCCTAGTTAAAGCTACTTTTTCATTATCTTTTCAAGCAATTCCAAGGCATATTTCTTGCAGTTGTTATAAAACACTTATGGTTGTTGTAAACTTTCATATTGCTGCAATTTTATATTAGCCATCTTATATTTCAAAGGTTCATGGTTTGATGAAGAACTAACATGATTGTGTACTTGAAAGCTTCCATATTTTTGCTTTGTTGTCTTGTTCTGGGTAGGTACAATTCATCTTCACTTTTGCTTCATCTCTCAAAGAAATAAACAACCTTTGAACTTGAGTGACCAGTGAGAGGGGGGTATTCTTATATCCTTTCCTTAGTTTCATCATCCCTTTATCTCACTAGGGACATCTCCCTTGGGGTAATATTGATATACTCCTAAATAGAAAGGGGTTTCCTATTAAGGTGACAATAACAGGTCACCCCCTTGTTATGCCAATCTTGCCTCACTTGCCTTAGGCTTTGGGAAAGTACAGATTGTGTGATAACAATCCTTACATTGTAGGTTGGGACAAATTTGTTGTTTCGAAGGATCAACCACTAACCCAAGAAAGTTACTTGAGTTTCAATCTCAAATATTTTACCATAAATAAATCTCCTTAACAAATAGGGATTCGATTCATTCCTCCTCGGTCATATCCGAATAGGGTCTGTCTCTAAGTTTCAATTTTATTTAGATAGGCCACATTTTGAATATTGTTTACTGTATCTCCTTTTCTTCAAGATAAAAATCGAGTCCTCTTTCTCTACAATGTTCATTACCTATCTATCATATATCGTACTTGTACGCATAGTCTTTCTGGAATTGCATTTCCTTTTAATTAATACATGAATTTCATACATTGTTCTTGTGAGAAATATATTCAATAAGTTGGAAAAAAATCTATAATATATATATAAAGAATTTCTTTATTTTTGTAATTAACTTACTTATGCTTTCTAGTATACCTGTATTGATCAAGAAATAATGAAAAATACATATAAGGTAATATGTGTGTTGTAAACCATAGCTAATTTCATTATTATGGTAATTTGTATCTTACTATCAAAAGAGAAAATTTACACATATGTATTTTATTTCCTTTTTCTTTTATTTATTTCAGTATTCTAAAAGGACAATTAAAAACACTTATACTCATTATTCTCTAAGTTTTGTAGCCCTCTTTATCTAGATATTCCATAACTGTAAATTTTTAGGAGCCATATTATTGTTGTACCATAGTTTTTCCAGAGCCTAAAAATTCATATAACTATATAGAATTTATTCATATCCCTTTCTCATGATTATCAATAAAATTCATATTTCGATGCTATGTATAATGAAGGTGATCCATTTAACTCATGAAGAATGCATGTGTCTATATAAAAACTAATTCTATAACATACATACCATTCTTTAGCTACCTACAATTTTGTAGCTACATGTGGATCNTGTATAAATATATATATATATATATATATATATATATATATATATATATATATATATATATATAAGCAATAAGATATATCTAATCCTGTAGCCGCATACTAATAAATAAATCCAACATGAACAGTAAAACACACATATATAGATAAACTCTTGTACTATAAAATTTAACATCTAACAGTAATTAAAATAGATTTATAAAAATACATCTCTGGAACCATGATGCTAGAAAACAAATGGAACCACCAGGTTCCACCGAAATGTAGATACAAAACAACCAATATTACTTGTCCTGATCACCCCCTAGTCTAACCATGACTCCATAAGAGAAAACTAAGCTTCACTCCTTAGCCATTGCCTCTCTGTATAGTTCAGAGAATCATTTGCTTAACACCACTTCTGCTCATAACAACAAATAGTCATCTCCAAAACATACTAAGCAATGTCTTGCCTCACACATATGTTGTATATATTTCCTTTCTCATTACCTAGGACATTTTCCATCCATTTCCCTCCTTGGGAAATTCATAGATTTACAAATCCCTAATTTTTTAGGGCTACCCGTGACAAAACTCAACTTCTGACACTTGTAAAACTCAGCTCTAAGTTAACTCAAACATGTTCCCCACTCATGGAGTCATAGTCAACTACTTTTAGCCTGGATGTTGCACTTGTTTTCCAACATTTAATTTATTAAAAATATGTCTCATACATGTGTCCATCAAAAGAGGAAAGTTGGCAAGTCAAAATCTTTCCCAGTAGTCACAAAAATAATAATTACATGCCTTCACAATTTCAAATCTGAATGTCCATAAATGGAAATTTATTTTTAAAACAATAACATTTAAAATAAATTGTTTTAATATTTTAGGATGTCACATCCTCTCCCCCTTAAGTATAACATTGTTCTTAGTGTTAGTCTTTTCCTCAATTCATCACTTGGAACATAGTTGGATAAGATTCCATCATTTCTTCTTCCAACTCCCAAGTATCCTCCTTAGGACTAAAATGCTTCCATTGCACTTTTACCTGGGCGATGGATCTATTCTGAAGTATTGTTTCTTTCCCGTCCAGAATGCATAGAGGTTCCACTTGGAACTCGCCTTTTGGTTGTACTTGCACCATTTTCCAATCAATGATGTGAGTAGGATCATGAATATATATATTTTAATAATGAAACATGAAAAACCTTATGAAATTTTAAATTTTTAGGGAGTGCTAGTTGGTATGCCACTGGTCCAATTTGAGTTAATACTTTGAATGGGCCAAACAACCTTGGTGCAAATTTGGAATAGTTCGCTAGTTTTAGGGAGCTCCTCCTTGCTTTGACTTTAAGGTAAACATCTTCTCCAACATTGAATTCTTGATGTCTCCTTTTTAGATCTGCATAGATTTTCTGTCAATCTCGCACCACTTTTACATTTTGTTGTACCCTTTTAACCACTTGTTCCATTTCTTAGAGTATTTCGGGTCAAACCATAATTTTTTCAACTAGATTATCCCAACCGATCAGAGTTTTACATTTTATTCCATATAAAACTTCGAAGGGACTCATCTTTGTTGATGCTTGATACCCATTATTGTAAGTGAAATCAACTAAGTGTAGATATTCTTCCCACTTGGTTGGCTTTGTTCTTACGTACATTAATACCACATATTCTATAATTTGATTCGTAGGTTTTGTTTGCCTATCCTTCTGTGGATGGTAACTTGTGTTGAAATTCAAATTAGTACCCAAACCTACAAACAATTCCTTCCAAACATTGGATGTAAATTTAACGTCTCTATACAAAATCACCATCTTAGGAACCCCATGCAGTCTAAATATTTATTTCATAAAAATATCATCGATATTAATTTATTTATAAGTAGATTTCACAGGTATAAAGTGTGAAAACGTACTTAACTTATCAATTACTACCATAATTGAATTGTTTTTTCTTTGTGTCTTAGGAAAACCTATAATGAAGTCCATTGAAATAATTTCCCATTTCCATTCTGGTATAGGAAGAGGTTGTAAAAGACTTGTCAGATGTTGATGTTCTTATTTTACCTGTTGGCAATCTAAACATTTAGATAAGTATTCAACTATTTCAGATTTCATATTAGGCCAATAAAACTATTTTCTTAGAGTTGTTATCATTTTATAGTATCCCAGATGACTAGAATAGGAAGTTTTGTGCATCCCATTCAGGATCATCATCTTCAATTCAAACAAATTAGGTACATATAACCTATTTTTGAACCTTAATAGTCCATTTTTATTGATAGTGGAATCTGTATTGTGCAATTTTCCCTCATTTTTCTACAATTGATCCACTGTTTTGATGTATTCTACATCATTTCTGCTTGGAGATTTAATTATGTCCTCAATATCATTTTCTTCTTTGCTGATAATTACTTCATATAATTCATTATTTCCCTGACTTAGTGCATCTACAACTTTATTTGACTTTCCTTTGTTGTGTCGTACATAGAAATCAAACTCACTTAGAAAAGATAACCACCTTGCTTATCTTGCATTGACATATTATTAAGTGAACAAATGTTTCAAACCACCTTTATCTGTTAGATATAAAAAAATTCTTCCCATTAAATAATGTCTCCACATTTTTAATGCATGAATTACAACTGCTAATTCTAGATCATGAATTACATAGTTTATTTCATGTTCCTTTAATTTGCATGATTCTTAACAAATGACATGTACATCTTGTTTCATTACTCCTCCTAATCATTCTTTGATTGCATCCACACGTACTACAAAGTCTTTATAAAGGTCATCCACTTCAAGTATCGACGTTGTAGTTAATAAAACTTTCAATTGATCAAAACTGTCTTGGAATTTTTGAGACCAAATAAATTTTGTCCCCTTTTTCTGCAATGATGTAATAGGGTAGGCAATTTTGGAAAACCCTTCAATAAACCTCTGGTAATCCCCATGAATTATCGCATGTCTGCTACATCTTTAGGAATAGTCTATTCCATAATTGCTTTAATCTTTTCAGGGTTTACTGTAATACTGTCTTCCGATATCACATGTCCTAAATATTATATCTTCCTTTGATAAAAATCACATTTATCAAACTTAACATTTAATTTATACTCTCTTCAAGTCTGTAATACTATTTTCAAATGTTGTTAATGTTCTTCTTCATTTTTTGAATAGATTAATATATCATCAATAAAAATCAGTACAAATTTATCCAAATACTAGTTTAAATTACTATTCATCAAGCACACAAATGTTGTTGGTGCGTTAGTAAGTCCAAATGGTATATATACAAATTCATAATGTCCATAACGTGTTCTAAATGATGTTGTGTTTATGTCTTTGTCCTTTATCCTGATATGGTGATAGCCAGATCTCAAGTCTAGTTTGCATAATATTTTTTCTCCTCCAACCTGATCAAATAGATCATTGATCCTAAGTAGATGGTATTTTATTTTAATCTTCATTTTATTTAGTTGATCATAGCCAATGCATAATCATAGTGTTCCATATTTATTTTTGACAAATAATACTGGTGCTCCCCATGGTGAAACACTTGGTCTGATGTATTGTTTATCTAACAATTCATGTAATTGAATTTTTAATTTTGTTAACTTAGTAACACTCATCCTGTAAGGTTCCTTTAATACTAGGGCATATCCACGTAGTAGATCAATAGAGAAATCTATCTCTCTCATTAGAGGTAGTTCTGGTATCTCTTCCATGAATACATCTTTAAATCCCTGAAGAACTGCAAAGTCTTCAAAACTTGGTTCTCTTTCTCTCTCTAGCATATTTGTTACTTGAATAACATATATTTTGCATCCTTTACTAACACACTTTTTCAATTGCATTGACGATATTTTTCTAACAAAAACTGGTTTTCTGATTCCTTGTACTATTCTTGATATATCGTCTTCATCCTTGTATACAAATGATTTTTTTATAACAGTTCAGTATCACTTTGTGGTTTTCTAACTAGTCCATTCCAATAATGATATGATATGATCCTAAAGGTAATACGATCAAATTTATCTTTTTATTTTGTCCACTTATACTTAGTTAACAATCAGAAATAGATTTTGTTACCTTTATTTTTGTACCTGTTTCTAGCTGTACTAACCAGGATTTAGCATGTCTTACCTTCTTTATTTTGTTTGATTCTACTAAAGTTTGGGTAACATAACTTAAACTAGCTCCTAGGTCAATTCAAATAGATACTTTGTTGTTATGAATTTTACCTTCAATTTCCACAATAGTGGATTGATTATTTGCTTGCTTGCCATCCACAACTACATTGATTCTATGAATTCTTTTTTCAATATCTCCAACTGTTGAAGCTTATTGTATGTTCTGAATGGTTTTATTTGCAACATTTCTATAGGGACAATTTCTCAGTAATGTGGTTTTCCACACCCCCAACATTTCGATGGCTCTCTAGGATTATCATTTTCTTTCTTGAATCCCAAGTTAATTGTCTTACTTCCCTGTACTTGTGGCACATTTCTATGGAAGTTGTTTTCTTGATGTCCTTTGTTCATATTTCAGAAAGGTGAATGTTTGAAACCGTTTTTCCTCTGATTTAATGTTTTCTGCTTCTTTTCTTTCCATGCTTTTGGATTTCCCGATCTCTGTTTGTATTGACCATAACAAATCCTTTCTTTTCGCAGTACTTCATTCAAGTTTTTTGGGTTATCAAACTCTATTATGTCCTTGTATCACTGAGGTAAAAATCTTAAAAACATTTGAAGTTTTACCTTTTCATCTTTTATATAAGATACAAATCTCGATAATTCCAGGAATTTAGTGATTAGATTCTCTATGGACATCTCTCCTAACTCTAGTTCATAGAAATATTTATTTTTTCTCTTATAATAACTTTCAGATAAGTATTGTTTATTGAAGTGCTTCTTAAAATCTTCCCATTCCACCTTGTTTTCTTTTAGTCCGTTGGTCAATTTTAAGTCTTGCCACCATATGTTGGCTTTACCTTTTAGATTGTAAATAACCATTCTTACTTTCATATTACTAGAGTATTTGTATATCTGGAAGTATTTATTTATGCCAATCAACCAAGATTATGCCTCCTCACTGATTATGGACTCACCGTTAAAAGTTGATGGCTTGATTTTCTTAAATTCTCCATCTAAATGGTCCATCTGTTTTATTTTACTTACGGTAGAGGCTTTATTTTCAGTCATGTGTGTGTCATTAGAAGAGTTGTTTTCTCTTTTTGTTTCATGACTATAATATTTTGAGGATTTTTTACTAACTTCCTCATCCATTTCATTATTCTTTGGACTCTTCTTTGTTGCTATGCTACGTAACAACATTTCATTAATTTCGTATTGATCTTCTTGAGATTTCTTTAATTTTTCATTATCAAATTTAAACACCTACAACTCCACGATACAATTCCTCATCATTTCCAACACCTGGGTGGTTGAACTTCCTTTGTTGTGATGTCCTGGGTTTCTAGGAAGCTCTTGATTGTTGTTTCTTGCAGGTCTGCCCTCTTCTCCATTCTGCACTGACATTTTTACCAATTGTTTTTTGACATAGTCTGTTTGTAACAGTAAAATGTTGTTTGTTATATTTTTCATTTAACAAAATAATTTTCTGGTGTCACCCTAGGCCTAAGTGATGTAACCTACAACTCTGATACCATATGTAAGAGACCCAAATTTTCATACATTTTTTTTTTTTTTGGTTAGGATGATCTATGAAAGGGTTAGGTAATTACTTGCCTTAGAATTATACATGTAGTTCTAAGATTTTATATATCTCACTAATATCATGACCTTATATTCAATAGTTCACTTACAAGGATTCTTAAAAACATTATTGGCTTACCAAAAAGGAATTTCCTCTTTAGTGCTATATGCATTCACCATCCTTTTTTTTGGTTAAAAACGAAACAAGGTTTAAACCTTACGTATGAGCCACCACGACGTTGAATAAGTCATGACACAAACTATGGAAAGGGAAATAATATAAGGGTGTACTTGAAGTTAAGAATGTAATTCTTCCTGTGAGGTGTAATGAATCGGCCAATACATGAGTTAGTGAAATCTTTAATTCATTATTTATTCCTTTGAGCGTTTGGAGTTATTAGGAAAATAATGTGTCTTCTTCTTGAGCACTCAGGTATAGCCCGGGCCTGTTCATCCAACCTAATGGCCAATGGGATTACTCCTCTAGCTTGAGTTTCACATGGATTAGAAGTAGAAATAGTTTTATATGAATGATGAAATAGTTTTATATATTACTCTGTACTTTATATCACATTCATGTGTGTGTAGGAGTGTTATCCTTGATTTTGTTTCATTGAATGCTTCTATAAGATTCATGATCTAGTTAAACATAAATTAGAACCCAACTACAGAGGATAGGGGTTTTCCTAAGGGAGATTACTAATAGAAACTACATTTTGTCTTGAGTTTTGTCTAGGATATTCCATTGAAAAATAGATGGATACCAGCTTGTAAGCTTCTGGGCATTATTTTGTAGCCATATTTTTATTAGTACAGGTAGTCTATCCCAGACTATATCCATATTTTAGAAAAACTCTCAGTCAACTACCTTGTCTTTATCCTGAGACCCCTGGGTTTTCTATAGTGTCAATATCTTTGAAAATGTTTTTCTTAAAATATATAATATACTATGTATTCCATAATTTACCCTAAGTTTATCAAGTTTCTGTAATTCTTTTGGAGGGAAATTTCATAATCGTTTTGGTAGTTTCATTCGACCTTCTTTTCTGAATAACCATTATAGTGCTGTAATATTTTGTGCCAAGATTTGTTACAATGTACACTTAAAGATAAATGTGATTTTGTTTTAATCATTGTAGTATATTAATTGAAGGAAACTATTATTTGTATTACAGAAATGGTATGGCACCATTCATACTAGATTTCGTTTGGACTCTTTGAAATCCAAATAAAAGAACTCATGTTTATTTATTTTGTTTACTTGTAACCTCCAATTCATCTTATGCGGCTGCAATCTAAGGATGGGTCCATTTATTTTTCGATGGAAACCCATCATACTGCACAATACCTCTTCTTCAATGTGCTCATGATACCTCAAATCCAATTCATCTTACCCAGAAAGGTACAAGTACCAACAATTGTTTTTAAGAGAAAGAACATAATAATACCCTTTTGAACTACTCTCACATAGTAATGTTTCTCAATTATTTCCATTTATGCTTTTCCATAGGAAGGGGTTTTATTGGAATCAGGATTGCTACAGATCTTCAGATAACTAATATGATTTGTTTTTTCTAATTTCTTTGGTGTATAAGGTTTTTGAATAGAATTCCCATACTAAGATTTGTATTCTTACATTGCAGGTTGGGACAAATTTACTAATGCGAAGAATCACCCATAAAGAAAGGTACTCGAGTTTCAATCTTAGAGATTCTACCATAAAGAAATCTCCTTAAGAAATAGGGCTTCGATTCATTCCTCCTTGATCATATCCGAACATGGTCCGTCTAGAAGTTTCAATTTTATTTGATATGCCAAATTTTAAATGTTGTTTACCTAATCTCCTTTTATTCAACATAAAAATCGAGTCCTCCTGCTCTACAATGTCCATTACCTATCTATGACATATCGTATTTGTACACATAGTATTTTTGGAATTTCGTACATTATTCTTGTGAGAAATATATTCGATAAGATATAAAATAATCTATACTACATGTAGAAATAATTTATTTATTTCTGTAATGATTTCACTCATGCTTTCTAGTATACTTGTATTGATCAAGAAACAATGGAAAATACATATCTGGTAATATTCGTGCTCTAAAGCATATATAATTTCATTCTTATGGTAATATTACTATCAAGAAAGTAAATTTACACATATGTGTTTTATTTCATTTTTCTTTTATTTATTTATGTATCTTAAAAGGACAATTAAAAACACTTCTAATCATCATTCTCTAAGTTTTGTATCCCTCTTTATCTACATATTCCATAACTGTAAATTTTTAGGAGCCATATTATTGTTGTACCATAGTTTTTCCAGAGTCTAAAAAATAATATAACTGTATACAATGTATACATATCTCTTTCTCATGATTATCAATAAAATGCATATTTCTATGCTAAGTGTAATGAAGGTAATCCATTTAACTCATGCATAATGCATGTGTCTATATAAAAACCAATTCTATAGCATACATACAATTCTTTATCTACCTACAATTATGTAGTTACATGTGAATATATATATATATATATATATATATATATATATATATATCATAAGCAATAAGATGTATCTAACCATATAGTCACATACTAATAAATAAATCCAACATGAACAATAAAACACATATATATATATAGATTAGGTCCTGTACTGTAAAATTTAACATCTAACAGTAATGAAAATAGATTTATAAAAATACATTTATGAAATCGTAATGCTGGAAAAAAATGGAACAACCATGTTCCACCCCACCGTAGAAACAAAACATCCAAGATTACTTGTTCTAATAACCCCCTAGTTTGACCATGACTCCATAAGAGAAAACTGAGCTTCACTCCTTAGCCACCTTCTCTCTTTACAGTTCATAGAATTATTTTCCTAACACCACTTGTGCACATAACAACAAATAGGCATCTCCACAACATACTAAGCAGTGTCCTTCCTCACACATATGTTGTATATATTTCATTTCTCATTTCCTAGGACTTTTCCATCAATTTCCCTCCTTGGGAAATTCACTGCTTTACAAATCCTTGATTTTTAGGGGTTGCTAGTGATACAACGCAACTTTTGACACTTGTAAAAATCATCCCTAAGTTAACTCAAACATGTTCCCCACTCATGGAGTCATAGTCAACTACTTTTAACCTGGTTGTTCCACTTGTTTTCCAACATTTACTTTATTAAAAATATGTCTCATACATGTTTCCATCAAAAGAGGATAGTTGGCAAGTCAAACTCTTGCCCAACAACCACAAAAAAATTAATTACATGCCTTCACAATTTCAAATCCGAATTTCCATTAATAAAAAATTATTTTTAAAACAATAACATTTAAAATAAATTATTTTAATATTTGAGGATGTCACATCCATCCCCCCTTAAGTATAACATTGTCCTCAGTGTTAGTATTTTTCTGAATTCATCACTTGGAACAGAGTTGGATAAGATTTTATCATTTCTTATTCCAACTCCCAAGTAGCCTCCTCAAGACTAAAGTGCTTCCATTGCACTTTTACATGGGCGATGGCTCTATTCCAAAGTACTTTTCTTTCTTTTCCCGAGTGCATAGAGGTTTCGCTTGGAACTTGCCTTCTGGTTCCACTTGCATCATTTTCCAATAAATGATGTGAGTAGGAACATGAGTATATATTTTTTAATAATGACACATGAATTTTTTTTATGAACTTTTAAATTTGCAGGGAGTTCTAGTTGGTATGTCATTGGTCCGATTCGAGTTAATACTTCAAATGGACCACAAAACATTGGCACCAATTTGGAACAATTCCCTAGTTTTAGGGAGCTCCTCCTCTCTTTGAATTTAAGATAAACATGTTCTCCAACATTGAATTCTTGATGTCGCCTTTTCAGATATGCATAGATTTTCTGTTGATCTTGCGCCACTTTTAAGTTATGTTGTACCCATTTAACCACTTGTTCCATTTATTGGAGTATTTCCAGTCCACACATAATTCTGTCAACCAGATTATATCAAATGACCGGGGTTGTACATTTTCCTCCATATAAAACTTCAAAGAGACTCATCTTTGTTGATGTTTGATACCCATTATTGTAAGCGAAATAAACTAAGTGTAGATATTCTTCCCACTTGGTTGGCTTTTTTCTTACATACATTCGTAACATATATTCAATAATATGATTTGTACATTTTGTTTTCCCATCCATCTGTGGATGGTAACTTGTGCTAAAATTCAAATTAATGCCCAAACCTACAAAGAATTCCTTCCAAAAATTGGATGCAAATTTAACGTCTCTATCTAAAATCACCATCTTAGGGACCCCACGCAGTCTAAATATTTCTTTCATAAAAATTTCAGTGATATTAATTGATTTATAAGTAGATTTCACATGAAGCCTTAATTAGCTTATCAATTACTACCATAATTGAATCATTTTGTCTTTGTGTTTTAGGAAATCCTGTAATGAAGTCCATTGAAATTGTAATACCCCTAGGTCGGGCCCAATTGTAAATGTAAATGCAAATGTGCTTAAGTTAGTGAGATGTTTGATATCATTTTTTTGTATGCACCTTCCATGGTATAGTGCGCACATGTACTGCGCAGTAAAATGATGAAGTGTGCACATTCCAGGATACTGTGCACAACAAACTTAAGTGAGCATGATTTTGAGGTCAGGGAACCTTTGTGTATTTGTTTTGTTTTATAGGCTGGTGAGCCAGTTTATTATAAGCCAGAAGTATTATGTGATTATTAGGTCGGAGACTCTAGATGTTAAAGGCCAGTAAGCCTATTTTTTTATATAACAATATTACCAACTTAACGAGAACTGTGACCTCAAAAGGAGAACTCTAGCCCAAAAAACTCATATTTTTGCATAAAAAACATGAAAATCAACCCCAAATCAAAAAGTGGTGCTACTAGTAGAACCATTTTTTCAAACGGGGTCAAAATTACAACATTTTTCAAGAATGACCTTCAAACCTCATAAAATAGCTTAGAAAAACCTTAAAATTAACACCTAAATAAAAAAGTCACGATAACTAAAGTAAAAAAAAATTCTAAACATTAAAATTATAGCTCATTTCAACCTAATTGAAACCATGGTTTTGACAATAGATCCCTATGCAAAAACAAAACAAAATTGGATACAAAATGGTCACTTAAAAATTTATTTACTAATATTTGTTTTTCTTCTTAAATTTACATTTAACAATAAATAAATAGAAAGGACAAAATCTTCAGAACTTTTTTTTTTTAAATGAAGAAAAAAACACATTCAAAAATATATATTCAAAAACCAAATTATATAAAATAAAATAAACATTAAAAAAGGGTCAAAAAATAAAATTTAAAAAAAAAAACAATAATCTGAAAAAATGTATACATATTTTCAAAAAATAATAACCGAAATAACCCTTGA
>ML778736.1:336437-354348 GCA_009831015.1 Picea engelmannii
GTAATATCCTCCTGCTAGGAGACTTTAATGCTAGGACTACAACTAAACAAGCTACTCTTTTAAGTGATGACTCCAACCATAATCCTTTATGGCTAGATGAGGACCTTGTTTTATCTAATAGCTACAAAAGAATCTCTGAAGACCTAATTGAGAATTTGTTTGGTACTGAGTTGGTTAAGCTCTGCATCTCTCAAGACCTAATAATTTGCAATGGAGTAATGAAGTGGCCAAAATCCAACCAAATGACATATATTCATGAGCTAGGTAGTAGTGTTGTAGATTATGTGATATCCGATATCTCTATTTCCAACCAAATAACAATGTTTGACCTTTTAAATGACCATGAGCCTAACTCTGATCATAAACCTTTAACCCTAAATCTAAAATTTTCCATGCATAGGAGCACCATTGAAGAGAATTTTGATAATCAAAGGAATTTGCGCTTTGACAAAAGTAAAGTTGACATTTTCTTAAAGGATTTAAATAGTAAATTAAACCTCCTAACTTATAAGGACAACATTGAAGAAATCTATCATAATTTTACAACTACCCTTTCCACTTCTATTAACAAGTTCTCTTTCGAGGTGTCCTATAAAAATAATAATAGAAAAACCAACCCTTGGTATGATAAAGAATGTAAAATTGCTAGGAAATCCATTAGGGATGCTTCTAATGAGCCCTTAAAACTCGATAAGATCAATACGTACAAATCCCTAATTAAAAGGAAAAAAAGATACTATATCAATAAAATGTAAGAGCAACTTTCACAACTATACAAGTTGGATCCTAAGAAGTTCTGGAGACAAATTCTAAAATGCAATACTAAAGAAAATAATAGGATTCCCTTAACTGAATGGAATTCCTACCTTACAAGTCTGTATGAGTTCCCTAATTCCATGGACATCATTCCTATTTTCCCTACAAAGGAATAAGTTTTTTCTTTAGATGACATAGAGTTCGGGGTTTGTTGCAAGATTGGTTGTTGTCATTGATGTCAACCCTAGTCATGGGATTTGGACCGCAAGATTGATGAAGGTATTTGGACATGAAAGACAATTCACATGCAGATAAAACACCCATGGATTGATAGTATACATAATTTTGTTTCTAGTGGTATGTGGCACGTCACGTGGATCCTCATGGTTGAGGAGAAATGAATTTTTGAAGATGACAAAGTGAACTGAAGAAGGAAGTACATGTAGGCCCTGAAGATAATTAAAGAACATAATTACAAAATAAGAAAGTGTCAGGTCGACATTAATGTTAAAATGAAGTGACATAAATGGTATAAATAAATATCATTATACATTCATTTCATACACAAGTTGTGTTTCAGATTCAATCAGAAGTAAAGAAGGCCGGATTTCAAGGGAGGATGAAGTCTTTTGGTGATGTGTTCTAAGGTATGTTATTTTCAGGTAATCTTACCATTTTCTCTATAACGTTTTTTAAAGAACGATTCAGATGGTGACATTTCTATGGTATTGATAAGACATATCAAGGTACCTATGGTAAAACTTCCAGAGATTGATTCACTATAATTATGGAGATACACTCTGTGGAAGATAGGGTTTTTGAACAGTCTTGAAGTCAGTCAATAAACAGGTGTTCTGGTTAAAACATTCATAACGTCTTCATAGAGAATTCAAATGAAGTGGGACAAATTTCATTGGAAAGATTAAGGAATTTTCTTTCTTGTGTGCGAGTTTTAGAGTCAGATGTTAAATATTGAGCGTGAGGAATTCTGTACAAGTTCAGTCTCCTGAATAAACCAGAATTGAACAAGGTCTACCATTCTCTCTAAAACTTCTTTTTGGGGACGATTCAAGGAGTGAAACTTGGAGAGGTTTCAGAGAATAGATTGAGTAATATTATCTACAGGATCAGAGTATTCCAAGAATTTAAGAATTGCAAAAATTGAAGAAGTCTCAGGAAGCATTATCATGTTCTATGTGATGGTTGGTTGATGGTGATGATTTAATGTAAAGTTTTATTATCTCTCATATATTCTTGGGTGGAAGGAAGGGTCAAGGATGGAGAGTTAAATCCTCTCTTGATATTGGAGGATTGTATCTTCCTCTTGGAGATTTATCCCTCCCTTTACATTTGGAAGCTGTAGCTACCTTTGGAAGTCATTACTTCCCTTGAACAATAACTATTGATTATTTCTCATATATTGTGCATGGTGTATTGTGGTGTATTGGTGTAACTCTTATACTATTGTTCATTGCTCATTGGATATAATTGAATGGTTTAAGTATAAGTTGAAAAATGTTTTAAATTGTACTTGATACTGATTCACCCCCCCTCTCAGTATCAACAATTGGTATCAGAGAAGTTTTCCTTCAGAACAGTTTAACCACTGGAAGGAAAATCCTAAGCAAAGATGGATGACCATGAGCACATTTCAAATGGGATTCAAAAATTTGATGGAATAAATTATGCATACTATATTGATAGAGTGAAAACTTACCTAATGGCTTTGGGAGAAGACATTTGGTAATCGGTTGTAAATGGCTATGTAATCCCAAATAATGCTCCAACTGATCCAAATGAGAAGAAGCTTATGAGTTGTAATTCAAAATCCAGACATGTTATTCTAGCAACATTGGCACCAACCATTGCTAGCAAAGTGATGGGCTGCAACACTGCTAAAGAGTTATGGTACAAACTCAAGAGTATCTACAAAGGTGATCCAAAAGTTAAGCAGGTCAAGCTTCAACGACATAGAGCATAATTTGAAAATTTTAATATGAATGAAAAGGAAGATATTGAAACCTATCTTCTTAGAGTTGATGAAGTTGTTGATGCTATCAGACGATTAGGTGAAGAGCTCGATGAATCGTTTGTTGTACAAAAAGTGTTGAGATCACTTCTCTTGAAATATGATGCTAAGGTCTCCACCATTGAAGAAACTAGGGACTTGACCAAAATGAAAATGGATGAATTACATGGGTCTCTTATAGCATATGAAATGAGAACATGTATAGAAAGTGACCAACCAAACAATGAAGCAACCTTTAAATCCATAAAGAAGACAAAAGACAAGGATAATGACCTTGATGAAGAAATAGAAAATTTTGTAAGAAGGTTTCAGAAGGGAAGTGGAAGATACAAAGGTAAGTCTCCTATCAAATGCTTTAACTGTGGTAGAATAGGATATATTGTTGAAAACTGCTACTATAAAAAGAGAAGTCTCAAAAATAAAAAGAGCTTCTACTCCAAGGACGATGACATATCCTCAGATGAGAGTGATGAAGAAGATAATGATGGAGGATAAATCCTCTTCATAACCCAAGAAACCCAGGATGATGATCACAAGAATTCTAAAGAAGAAGAAATCATTTGTGAAGAAGATTCAGATGAAGAAACCAACCTTGATTCCTTTTGGGGATACAAAGACAATGCTGAGAGTGAACAAGAAGATGAGAATCTTGAAAAATTGAAGCATGTTGAAACTGAAAATAGCAAGCTTAAAAACACAAACATAATAGTAAAAGGTGAATTGAGTAGTTGTTAAGAATATAATTACAAGCTTGAAAAGACCATTAATAGCTTGAAGGAACAATTAGAAGATTATGATAAATTGAAAGCAGAATTGGATCACACAAAAGGGGAGCTACTATTGACAACATAAAAGTTGAAGAAATTCAAAAAAATCACTAAAAAATTAGATGAGATCCTTAGCAATCAAAGATCTCCAAATGAAAAGATAGGACTAGGATACAATGATAGTTTGAAGACAAAAAAACTAGAGTAGGAAGATGAAAATGATGAAACCAACACTCCAAAACAAGTTGAACAACAAGATAGAAGGCTAGAATTCAGAAGGAATGAGACATCAAGAAGATCCTCTCCCATTAGGTATGAAAGAAATCATTATGAAGGAAACTACAAAAGAATAGATCGTGAACCCAGATGGACCACACCAAAAAGAGGTTCACTTACTCCCAGGTATCAAAATTTCTTTCTTGGACATTGTTATAGTTATGGAAATTTTGGGACAAAAGGAAATCAATTGTAAAATCAATAAAAGGAATAATTATGCAAGCTACATGAATGGTGAAAATAGTAGATATGGAAATGTTCGTAGACCTATCAACATAAATTATAATCCATTTGACCCATTAATGGATCAAAATATTGTATGTTACAAGTGCAATAATATTGGTCATAAAGCACGATATTGTAGAGAGATGAAAGAAGATAATCATATGTCAAATGTCTATATACCAACTACAACATGGAAAAGGAAAGGAATTCCACAAAATGAAAACTGTCAAATAACATTGGTCACTAAAGAATGCAAAGAAGAAGATGAATGGTTCATAGACAGTGGGTGCTCATCTCATATGACCAGAGATCAAAGCAAATTTGTAATCTTGAAGAAAAAGGGTGGAAATGTTACATTTGGAGATGACTCATCTACTAAAATACTTGGAAAAAGAATTGTAAAGATTGAAAGTGAAAATATAAAAGTAGGAAAAGTCCTATTGGTTGAAGATCTGAAGCATAATCTCCTCAGTGTCAGCGAAATATGTGATCAATGATACACTATTACGTTTGACTCCCGAAAATGTAAAATCGAGAAAATAACTTAGGAAGATTGCTTGCAACTGCAACAAGAAGATTGAACAACATATACATTCTAGACATGAAGAAGAGAGGGAAGATAGAAGCCATAGAAAAGGATTCCAAGGAAGAAAAAGTCCCAAAGACAAAAAATAAGGATGAAGTATTATTGAGTGCCACTTGTTCATGGGGAGCAACCCCAAAGAAGAGAGTTACCTTTTGCCTACCCTTTGCCATTGATGTCAATGGGGGAGAGAAATTGGGATCATGATGATAGGGGGAGAATGAGTGTTGCCATCAATGAAAAAGGGGGAGATTGTTACAAGATTGGTTCTTGTCATTGATGTCAACCCTAGTCATGGGTTTTGGACCGCAAGATTGATGAAGGTATTTGGACATGAAGGACAATTCACATGTAGATAAAACACCCATGGATGATAGTATACATAATTTTGTTTCCGGTGGTATGTGGAACGTCACGTGTATCCTCATGGTTGAGGAGAAATGAATTTTTGAAGATGACAAAGTGAATTGAAAAAGGAAGTACATGTAGGCCCTGAAGATAATTAAAGAAAAAAATTACAAAATAAGAAAGTGTCAGGTTGGACCTAATGTTAAAAGGAAGTGAAATAAATGGTATAAATAAATAGCATTATACATTCATTTGATACACAATTTGAATTTAAGAGGAAATCAAAAGTAAAGAAGGCCATATTTCAAGGGAGGATGAAGTCTTTTGGTGATGTGTTCTAAGGTATGTTATTTTCAGGTCATCTTACCATTTCCGCTATAAATTTTTTTATAGAACGATTCAGATGCTAAAATTACTATGGTATTGATAAGAAATATCAAGGTACCTGTGGTAAAAGTTTTAGATCTTGATTCTCTATAATTATGGAGATACACTCTATGGAAGATAGGGTTTTGACCAGTCCTGAAGGTAGTCAATAAACAGGTGTTCCAGGTAAAACAATCATAATGTATTTGTAGAGAATCCAAATTAAGTGGGACAACTTTCATTGGAAATATTACAGATTTTAGCTTCTTGTGTGCGAGTTTCCGAATCGGATGTTAAATATTGAGCGCGGGGCATTTTGTACAAGTTCGGTATCCTGAATAAACCAGAATTGAACAAGGTCTACCATTCTCTCTATAACTTATTTTTGGGGGGGAATCAAGGATTGAAACTTGGAGAAGTTTCAGAGAATACATTGAGTAATATTATCTACAGAATCAGAGTATTCCAAGAATTTAAGAATTGCAGAAATTGAATAAGTTTCAGGAAGAATTATCAGGTTCTATTTGATGGTTGGTTGATGGTGATGATTTAATGTAAATTTTTATTATCTCTCATATATTCTTGGGTGGAAGGAAGGGGAAAGGATGGAGAGTTAAATCCTCTCTTGATATTGGAGGATTGTATCTTCCTCTTGGAGGTTTATCCCTCCCTTTACATTTGGAAGATGTAGCTATCTTTGGAAGTCATTACCTCCCTTGAACAATAACTATTGATTATTTCTCATATATTGTGCATGGTGTATTGTGGTGTATTGGTGTAACTCTTATACTATTGTTCATTTATCATTGGATATAGTTGAATGGTTTAAGTATAAGTTGAAAAAGGTTTTAAATTATACTTGATACTGATTCACCCCCCTCTCAGTATCAACATGGCTAAGCGGCTCACAAATGGGAAAGCTAAGGACATTGAAGGCTACAAAGCTGAAATTTTTAAAATTGGAGGGCCAATACTTATCCCTCACATACACAAGCTCTTCAATTTAGCAGTCAAGTAGGGCTTCCCTAAACCCTGGGTGCAAAGCCTCATTGTTCCTATTTTTAAAAATGGGGATAGAAACATTCCCTCTAATTATAGGACCATTATGATTAGCCCGATTTTAGCCAAGCTTTATGGAATTATTTTGGAAAACAAGATTAGCATTTGGCTAGAAATTCACGGAAAAAGAGATAAAGGCTAGGATGGGATTAGAATATATCATTCAACTATTGACCATCTTGTTACCTTTAGGATCATTGCAGAGGAGTTCCGCAATACTAAAACCATTTTCTTTTGTTGTTTTGTTGACTTTAGAAAAGATTTTGACATGGTTCCTAGGAAAAACCTTTGGAATAGGTTGGAAGAGATAAAAGTGCCTCTCGAGTTGAGGGTTGTTGCAAAAAGAATGTATGAGAACATTATTTCTAAGTTTGAAAAAACTGAGGGCTGGTCAAAAGAGATTAACTACAATATCGGATTCAAACAAGGTTGTCCCTTGTACCCTACCCTTTTTGGCATATACATTGATAAGTTAGAAGAATGCTTGGAAAAAGCAGGTTGTGTTGGCCCTACTCTCACTAGTATAGTCATCAATATTCTTCTTTATGCTGATGATATCATTCTTATGGCAAGGAGTCCCCATGATCTTGAAAACCAACTAAGAATCCTCAAGGATTTTTTCTCCAATATGGGTATGACTGTTAATACTGATAAGACTAAGGTCGTGATTATTAAATCCAATAAGATCCCTTATGATACCTTTGTATATGAAAATAACAACTTGGAGGAAGTGAATTCATACAAATATCTTGGAATTGATATTCACCACAAGCTCAATTGGAATTATAGCATTGAGAAAAGGATTATTGGGGGATGGAAAACTTATTATGGTCTTGAAAACAATTGTAAATTAGCTGATTTTTGGAGTTGGGATAAGAAGAAACTCCTCTTTGAGACTCTTGTTATACCTGTTATTCTTTATGGATGTGAAGTCTAGGTCTGTAGTATCTCTTGTGAATCATGGAGAAAGATAGAGAAAATACAAAATAATTTTATAACCTATAATTTCAAAATTAAAAGAAATACGCCCTATCCCATCCTCCTCTTAGAAACAAGCCTCTCCCCCATTGAGAGAATGGCTATGTGACACTGCCGCACTCCTCAGAGCATGCCCGCTCCCACAGGATCTTCTTCTGTTCTCGGCCCGAAGAACTCAAAGGTTCTTCTATTTCCCTATCGAGAAATCTGCACCCACAGATATCTTCACGCGACTTCCCTCTCTTCACTTGTCGAGAAATCGGAACTCACGACTTCGCAAGTTCACTGTCGATCACTGGGCTCTCGAATCCCCGAGACTCGATGGTCAGTCAATGCTGACTTTCTCTCACCTTGTCGGGACTTTTGCTCTATTGCGACTTCGCAACTCGCGATGTCATGCATTTTGAATTGCCGACTCCCTATACCCGATGCGCCGAATATCCGATGCATACGTGTGAATTGACCTTTCCACACCCCATCACTTCAATCGGGACTTCGGAGTTCATGGGATCGCGAATCCTAATCTCGATGGACTCGGAACTTACCTTTTCCCGATCCCCGATACTATGCCACCTGTCTTCCACTATCTCCAGCTGTGGCCCACATGACCCTTCCGTCGGGATATTGCGGATCGCGATTCCAAGTTGCACGAGTTCTCTTCCTTCGAAAACTCTGATGCTCCGAACCCCGACTCTCTGGGATATCCTGACACATGTCCCACCCGATGGACAGTTCTGGGCTTATCCTGAGCTTCACCCTCCAGACGTTCGTGTCATAACCTCCTAGCACCTCCGTAAGATCCAACGGCCTACGGAATTCCACGAACTCTCCTCCAAGGATTTTGCCCGTCCGTTCCCCCTTTGATGATTCTGCGAAATGAAGAAGTGTCTCCCCACGAGACTTGTTTGCCCGCTCGCCAACCGATGACGCTTCTCTCAGACGTTCCATGGCAGCTTCCCTACACTTATCCTTCAGTAAGTTCGAAGGCCTATTCCTCCTGAGCTTTTCCACAACTTCAGTCTTCAGAAAGAAACCTTGCACGCACTCCTTGCGACAAATCTTCAACAACGCTTAAGTGTTAAAGGAACTCAACTCTGCGCACACCTGCAGCAGCAGTCTGCCGATACTCTGCTCAGAATCGCAACTCTGAGACTTAGCCTGGCCTGCGCACTCCTTGCACGGCACTGTGCCTAACTACACCTTTGAGAAAACGAGAACAAAAGCTATCTCTAATTGAACCCTTCTGTCAATGCACTCCTTGCGGACAATTCGACTGCACTCCTTGCAGGAATCCTCTGGCTCAATTAATGAAACAATTGAAACTCATTCACTCTCCATCTCAGACTTGAATTCAACCATGAAATCACATACAAAGTATATAAAAGCAATTATATGACAGGAAGCAAAGGTTCATGAGCACAACATCAATACACAGAGAAAACAACACAAACCATGGATTTGAATCAAATCTCTTCTATTAATTCAAATGCTTGTACATGGGTGTTCTTCATACACAGCTCTCTGCATGCTCTTCCCTTCTTGCTCCTGTTAATGTTGCTAATGTTACAATGATACAATGAGGGTGTCTATATCCGTTTTCCCTCTTGGACTCTAAACTATCAAATCTAGAATTAAAATCCTATCTACCAGCATTAAGTCTATTAAATTCCGAATATCTACCTAAGGACGAGAGCTATCCGCTCAAGGTCCATTTAGAATATACAAGTGCGCCTCATTAAGATTTCTCATTAATGTTCGTGCAACAGTTTCAAGGCATTTTCAAAATTTGGTGCTGGCTTGTCTAGCTGTCTTCCGCTTCCGCGCTGGCTCGCTTGATGTGCTGGCGATGCTCCTGCATCATACTCCTCGAATTGAAAACTTTCATGGGCTCCTGTCCATGAGCTCCTGCACGGTCTGTCCATGCTTCTGTATCATTGTTTCGCTCTCCCAGCTGGCATCTTCCACTGGATGGTTCTTCCACTTGACCAGATACTCAAAATATTCTTTCCTTCTGGTCTTCCTACCCACTCTCTTGTCCAGTATGCATTCCATCTGCAGCTTCTGTGCAACTGGAAATTGTTTCATCCATTGGATCACTAGCTCCTCAGTTCCAGTCTCTGCTTCTCCAGCCTTGTATGGGTATAAATCTGCGATATTGAATATCGAAGATATTCCGATCCCATCTGACAACTCAATCTCATAAGCATTTTCCCCGAATTTTCTTAAGACCTTGCATGGCCCGATTTTCTTCATTTTCAGTTTGTTGTATGTTCCCCTTGGGAACCTTTCTTTCCTTAAATGTGCCAAAACTAGATCACCAACCTCAAACTGAAGTTGTCTCCGATGCTGATCTGCTCTGCGCTTATATTCCTGGTTTGATTTCTGCAGTCGCTGCTTCACTCTGCTGTGAAGTTCCTTCATCATCTCAACAAACTCTTCTGCACTGGCGCTACTAGTAGCAGTTTGTTCTGAATCCCTCAATTCAAAAACTCCTCTCGGTTGTGTGCCATACACAATCTGAAATGGACTTCGGCCTATACTTCGGTTCACCGAATCATTGTATGCGAACTCTGCCTGTGGTAATATATGGTCCCAACTACTATGGTGCTCCGTCACCAAGCTCCTCAATAAGTCTCCCAGAATTCTGTTCACTACCTCTGTTTGTCCATCCGTCTGCGGATGATAAGCAGAACTAAACAACAAGTTAGTTCCCAGCTTCTTCCATAATGTCCTCCAGAAATTCCCTATGAATTTTGTGTCTCTATCCGAAACTATACTTTTCGGCAATCCATGAAGTCGAATGACCTCCTTGAAAAATAAATTCGCGATATGAGTCGCATCGCTGGTCTTCTGGCATGGAATGAAATGTGCCATCTTTGAAAACCTATCCACTACCACAAAGATTGAATCAACACCTCTTTGTGTCCTTGGCAACCCCAATACAAAATCCATGCTAATTGCCTCCCATGGCCTCTCGGGTATGGGCAATGGCTAGTAAAAACCTGCATTCTTCTTTCGTCCCTTTGAATGCTGGCAAATTCTACACCTGTCAAGGAATATCTTGACATATGCTTGCATTCCTGACCAAAAGTATGACTCATTCAACTTCGCGAATGTTTTGTCATGGCCAAAATGTCCTGCTAAGACACCACTGTTCTTCTCCTTTAACAAGTTCTCCCTCATGGAGCATTTCGGAATGCACAATTGATTGCCTCTGAAAAAAAATCCCTCCTGGATCATATAATCTATCCAAGGGCTCCTATCCATGAGAACTGGGTTCTCAGCTGCTTCATACGCTTCTCCAAAATCTGCATCTCCTGCGTACATGTCCCTGAGATTCTCAAAACCCAATGTTTTGACTCCGAACTCTTGCAACAACAAACACTTCCTACTCAAAGCATCAGCCACTTTGTTAGCAGTACCCGAAATATGCTTAATCACAAACATGAAATTCTACATATATTCTACCCATTTGGCATGTTTCTGATTCAACTTCTCCTGTTGAGTCACAAACTGTAATGCATGATTATCACTATACAATACAAATTCTTTCGGGATCAGGTAATGCCTCCACTTTTTCAGTGCCTGTATGATAGCATAAAATTCTTTATCATACGTGGAGTATTTCAGTTTCTCCTCATCGAGCTTCTCGCTGAAATATGCAACTAGTCTGTCTTCCTGACTTAAGACTGTTCCTACGGCAAACCCACTTGCGTCACATTTCACCTGAAATGTCTTTTGGAAATACGGCAACACCAACACTGGTTGTTCCATGATATTCTTATTCAACAGATTGAAGCCCTTCTCAGCCTCTGTTGTCCAATGAAAAACTGTATGCCGCTTTTTCACTATATCCATCATTGCTGCGCTAATTCCACTAAAATTCTTGATGAATTTCCGGTAGAAACTAGCCAAGCCATGGAAACTCCTCACCGCGAAAATATTTCTCGGTGATGGCCAATTCTTGATCACTTCTACCTTATCCAGATCCATCTTTAATTCATTCGTCGATATGACAAATCCCAAGTAAATGAGTTTTATCTTCATAAATGAGGACTTCCTCATATTAATCAACAACTTCTCCTGTTGTAGCTTCCTCATCACTATAGCCAAATGCTTCAGGTGTTCAGCCTCTGATTTACTGTAAATCAGTATGTCATCCAAATAAACAATAACGAACTTCCCGATGAACTCCCTCATGACTTCATTCATCAGCCTCATGAAAGTACTTGGGGCATTCGTCAAGCCAAACAGAATGACTAGCCATTCATACAGTCCTTCGTTGGTTTTGAAGGTTGTCTTCCACTCATCGCCTTCTCTCATGCGAATCTGGTGATATCCTCTTTTCAAATCTATCTTTGAAAAATACCTTGCCCCGCTCAGGCAATCCATCAGATCATCCATTCTCGGCAGTGGAAACCTATACATGATGGTTATCTTGTTGATCGCTCTTGAATCGGTACACATCCTCCAGCCTCCATCCTTCTTTGGACTCAATACTGTTGGAATGACACACGGGCTTAAACTTTCCTTGACCAACCCTTTATCTAACAGTTCCTATACCTACCTTTTAACCTCTTCGTTCTCCTGTGGCGTCAACCTGTACGCGGCTTTATTCGGAAAACTAGCTCCTGGTATGAGGTCTATATGGTGAGTTACGCTCCTCATCGACGACAACGAATGAGGTAATTCGTCTACCACAATGTCATCGAACTCTTCCAACAGTTCCTGAATCTCCTCTGGTAAATCATCCACTCATGTGCTAGTTAGAACGATCCCCGGATTTCTGACCACAAAGAATTGTGGATCTTCTTTCTTCTTCACCTCCGTAAGAAGTTCCTTCCCACTCATGAGAAGTACTGTGTTGCTTACCTCCGGTTTCACCTCCTTATCCTTTATCAGAAGCAACATATGGGTTCTCCCATTCTTCTCCAAAGTATACGTATTCATCTTCCCATCATGAACTACGTTCCTGTCTTATTGCCATGGTCTACCCAACAATAGATGACATACATCCATGGGAATAACATCACAGAGTATTTTATCATTATATCCTCCTATTTTGAATTCAACCAAGCATTGTTTAGTAACAGTTGCCTGGTGTCCTTTTTGTAGCCACTAAACTTTGTATGGGCTTGGATGATCAGTCGTCTCCAGCTCCATCTTCTCTACCATCTTAGTTGAAACGAGATTATCCGTGCTACCACTGTCAACAATAACCTTGCACACCCTGTCCTTGGCCTTGCAAGTTGTTCTAAACAGTCCGGTCCTTTGGACTGAACTTTCCATCTCTTTCTCAGGTGTCAAAAGGACTTTACACATCATCATCGATCTTCTGCCTTCAGTGTCTTTAGCCTCAACATCCTGCCTCTGCGCTTCTGCGATGTGAGCTTCTCCAATGTCCTTCTTTTTCTCTGGACACTCATAAGACTTGTGCCCATTCTTTCCGCATGTGAAGCATGTGATGACTCCACCTCTTCCTCTTCCTCTACCTCTAGTATGAGGAAAAGTGTTTGCATCAGCATAATCTCCCCTCTGTTCATTAGGTTGTCTCCCCTGTTCACCATATGTCCCTCGCTGTGAGGTTCCACCTCTTTCAACTTTACCCTGAGTTTTCTTCCATTCCTCCTTGGGCTTCTGGAATTTCTCCTGGGCAACTGACTTGCCTCTGGGCTAGATTCTGCCTCGACCTCACTGACCTTTCTTGCGGCTCAGCTTCTCCTCTGCTTTCAGAGCCATTTGATGAGCATCCTCCACTGTCCTGATGGTAACCATGCTTAATTCATCCTGAATTTCGTATCTCAGACCATTCAGATATCTAGAAACCTTCTCATCATCACTCTCCCGATGACCTGCCGTGATGTTCAGTTGATAGAACTCCTCAGTGTATTCCTTCACTGTCATCAGTTTCTGTCTCAGGTTCTGCATCCTCCTGAATAGAGAAATTTGGTAGTCTCTCGGGATGAATTTTACCTTCATCTTCGCAATCATTCGATCCCAACTCTTGATCTTCTGCTTGCCTTTGCAGTGTCTATCTGCTTGTAGCTCGTCCCACCACAATGCTGCATGTCCTTTCAAGCACGTAACAACATGCTTGACTTTCTTGTCCTCTTCTATATCCTCATAATCGAAGTAAGTGTCAAGAGCTCTAATCCAGTCTAGAAGCTCTTCTGCATCTAGATTCCCTTCATAAGATGGAATGTCCATCTTTGTTTTCGAACTCATCCGGGCAATAGCCTTAATTAATCGCTCAATGGCCGCATCTTCAGTTGCAACTTCTTGTTGTTGTTCGGCTTCAACTTCACCTTCGGAGTCACTTAGATCTCCAGCACTGGTTGTGTGTCTCTGCACTGCCTCCATGTCTTTGAGTCTCGCTCGGAGATCACGTATCTGTCTCTCCATTTCTGGATTCACTACATGCCTGCCTCTTCTTCGCACCTCCCTGTCCTCTGGATCAAGTGACTATCTTTCTTTCTTGGGCGGCATGGCGAATCCTCTTCTCCTCTGCTACAGAAAGAAAAGAGATATACCAGCTCTAATACCACTTTGACGTTGTCGCACTCCTCAGAGCACACCCGCTCCCACAGGATCTTCTTCTATTCTCGGCCTGAAGAACTCTAAGGTTCTTCTATTTCCCTATCGGGAAATCTGCACCCATAGATATCTTCACGCGACTTCCCTCTCTTTACTTGTCGGGAAATCGGAACTTGTGACTTCGCAAGTTCACTGTCGATCAATGGGCTCTCAAATCCCTGAGACCCGATGGCCAGTCAATGCTGAATTTCTCTCACCTTGTCGGGACTTGTGCTCTATTGCGACTTCGCAACTCGCGATGTCGTGCATTTTGAATTTCAGACTCCCGATACCCGATGCACCGAATCTCCGATGCGTACGTGTGAATTGACCTTTCCACACCCCGTCACTTCAATCAGGACTTCGAAGTTCGCGGGATCGCGAATCCTAATGTCGATGGACTCGGGACTTACCTTTTCCTGATCCCCGATACTGTGCCACCTGTCCTCCACTATCTCCAGCTGTGGCCCACATGACCCTTCCGTCGGGATATCACGGATCGCGATTCCAAGTTGCACGAGTTCTCTGCCTTTGAAAACTCCGATGCTCCGAACCCCGACTCTCTGGGATATCCTGACACGTGTCCCACCTGATGGACAATTTTAGGCTTATCCTGAGCTTCACCCTCCAGACGTTCATGCCGTAACCTCCTAGCACCTCGGCAAGATCCAACAGCCTACGAAATTTCGTGAAATCTCCTCCAAGGATTTCGTCCGTCCGTTCCGCCTTTGATGATTCTGCGAAATGAAGAAGTGTCTCCCCACGAGACTCGTTCGCCTGCTCGCCAACCGACGACGCTTCTCTCAGACGTTCCACGATAGCTTCCCTGCACTTATCCTTCAGTAAGTTTGAAGGCCTATTCCTCCTGAGATTTTCCACAACTTCAGCAACTCCTTGCACGCACTCCTTGCGGCAAATATTCAACAACGCTTAAGTGTTAAAGGCACTCGACTCTACGCACACCTGCAGCAGCAATCTGCCGATACTCTGCTCAGAATCGCAACTCTGAGACTTAGCCTAGCCTGCGCACTCCTTGCACGGCACTGTGCCTAACTGCACCTTCGAGGAAACGAGAACAAAAGCTATCTCTAATTGAACCCTTCTGTCAACGCACTCCTTGCGGACAATTCGACTGCACTCCTTGCAGGAATCCTCTGGCTCAATTAGAGAAACAATTGAAACTCATTCACTCTCCCTCTCAGACTTGAATTCAACCATGAAATCACATACACAGCATATAAAAGCAATTATATGACATGAAGCAAAGGTTCATGAGCACAACATCAATACACAGAGAAAACAACACAAACCATGGACTTGAATCAAAGCTCTTCTATTAATTCAAATGCCTATACATGGGTGTTCTTCATACACATCTCTCTGCATTCTCTTCTCTTGTTTCTCATGTTAATGCTGCTAATGTTACAATGATACAATGAGGGTGTCTATATCTGTTTTCCCTCTTGGACTCTAAACTATCAAATCTAGAATTAAAATCCTATCTACCAGCATTAAGTCTATTAAATGTCGACTATCTACCTAAGGACGAGATCTATCCACTCAAGGTCCATTTACAATATACAAGTGCGCCTCATTAAGGTTTCTCATTAATGTTCGCGCAACAGTTTCAAGGCATTTTCAAAATTTGGTGTTGGCTTGTCCAGCTGTCTTCCGCTTCCGCGCTGGCTCGCTTGATGTGCTGGCGATGCTCCTGCATCACTATGACTAGATACCTAATGTATAAGAACAAGTTAAACAACATGGAAGATAACAGGGTACCTAAAATTGCTTCAAAATCAAGTCATAACCACCATCGACTCAAGCGAGGATGGCATAAAGATGTCCGGTCTTGGCTAAACTATTGGGGAATCATGGAAGAAACCATTTTGCAAAATAAAGATACTATTAAAAAAATGTCAAATCAAAATTTAAGGAAAAAATGTGGTGTGAGAAAGAGTTAGAGGAAAAAATAAAATTAAGGTATTATAAATATGTAATCAACCCTAATATAGAAGATCAAATTATCTATATGTTTTTCCAAGTGTAAAGAAAAAAATAAGCATTTCTAAGATAAGAACAAATTCTCATAAGCTCCATAGTGAAACTGGGCATTGGTCAATTTGTAAAACGCCATGGGATGAAAGACTGTGTCACCTTTGTGACACTAAGAAGGTTGAAGATGAAAAGCACTTTCTCTTAGATTGTCCAGCCTATACCCATATTAGATCTCATTTTCAAAATATTTATCACACTACCAACCTTCCTAACCTCTTAACTCAACAAAAGTATGGTGATCTTGGAAATCTTATCTTAATGCTTTTCGAGCATAGAAACAAAATTCTAAAGAATCACAAGTAATCACTTACCCTCTTAAGGTCTGATAGACCAATTCGGTCTTAGTGGACGTTAATCATCATCATCATCATCATATAGTTGTTTTTTTAACATTTTAAAAGTGTTTTTGGTCATAAATTTAGTTTTCTACTTTGTTTTAAAAACAATTGTCAGTTTTTTTAGTTTTTATATATAATTTTAATTTTTTTTAGTTTTTTAAGTTTTTCTTTATTTTTTTTAATATAAATTTGCTTTTAAATTTTTATTTATTTTTATTAATTTCAATAGTTTATTTTCCTTAATTTGTTTTTAGTTTTTAATTTATAAAAATAAAATAAAATTATATTTTTTTGTTAAATATTCAAAAATAGTGTTATTTAATTACAAATATTTTTTTATGTATTGAAGTAAAGGTAAACAATTTGTTAAAAATGATGTTTTCCACTATATTTTAAAAGTATGGAACTACAAATTAATTAAGGAGACACAATTATATGAAAAATCTTAATTTCAAAAAAGTAAATGGTAAAATTTATTTTTAAGATTGAAAGAAGTATGGAAAAATGACTAAAATAACCGTTGAAAAAAAAAATGAAAATAGATGAAAAATAAGCATTAAAAAAAATATTGTGGAAATATTGTGGATCAGAAAATTTAAAATATCAAAATGCCACCTAAACAGGGAGGGGGTACTACCGGTAGCACCATTTTTAAAAACAAGGTAAAAAATGTGACCCTTGAAAAAATGAGAACTCGACAAAGTTCTTGTTAAGGTTGTAATATTGTTATATGTCTCATCATTAATATAAAATACATTGTTGTGCGCAGACCGACCATGATAAAAGAGTATGGGAAACTAAAATCCACTAGTTAGGGAAGGGGGGGGCTAAAAGTTGAGGAAAAGGGCTAAGATGGGGAGCTTACGCCAAAAAGGAATATTTTATTAATATTCCTTGCAGTATAAAGTATGGATAATTGTTTTATCCTAAGTTCTAAGGATGGGGACTATTAGCTCCCAAAATGAACCTGTAGTGTACCCTTCACTACCCAGGTTCACCCAACCTCTCGGTTTACCATTCATTACATAGATTTTAAAAACAAATGCATTTAACCAGAATTAAACACACTTAACAACTCAGAGTAAAATATATGGGTACTGCTATAATTAAATGTTCCATAGCATTCATCATTAATTCATTTACACANNNNAAAACATGATACAGAACAACACAGTCATGCCAAATGTGTTAAATCATAATTCAGAATACTTATCTTGTATCAGCTGGAGAAATCACCAACCAAGTGCAGGCCTTCCACGAACCTCCCAGCCTTAGACCACACTGTTCATCAGCTCAACAGTAGTTCACCCCCGAGCTAGGACCGAGCTCCACCCCCGGGCAAGGAATCTAGACTCAGGCTGAGGTTACAGGGAAGACAACACCTACACATTCAACAGGAAGAAGCTCTCCCAGAAATCTCCATGCTCACTGCACACAGACCCTCATTCCCCACATGCCTGTTCCACCCCAGGAGAGTGCACCTTCTCTGTCACCTAGACAGTCCTTCGACTGCCAGTCTCCCTTACCTTGGGTTACAGGAACAGGCCGGACCGGAATT